>JAATHB010000074.1:0-69248 GCA_014822075.1 Fusarium buharicum
GAAAGTGCAGAAATCAAACTTAAAAAGAGGAGGAGGAGGAGGAGGAGGAGGAGGAGGGAGATAAGGGCTGTGGATGGAAACACCAGAAATAACGTTACTAACAGTAATTCCGGGCCTCACTCTTTGCTTGAACTCCCGGAAATGAACACAAAGAGTGAATGACACAGCAAAAGGGCCTTGGGGTTGGAACGAACCCACCAAGGCAGAGAGAGCCGAGAGCCACGCAGCCACACTATGGGAGCATTAAAGTGTTGGACCGAGTTGTTTGTCTCACTCTGACCGCGCCCGGCGTGTCGCCTGCAGTCATTTTTCCTTCTCTGGGCCTTGTCGTCTGCAACTGTTGGTTCAAATTTCCTGATGGTGTATGCAACTCCCAGCAATAAGGAAACAAGTGCTCGCTTTTGCTGCATGCGCTAAATCCCCACATGCTGCAAACCGAAGCTTCCATGGATGGATTGTTACCGTTACCCAAAATTCTTTTCTTTTCTCCGCTGACTCCCGGTCGTCGACTGTGACCCTGCAGACCTTATCGGCCAGAGCCAGAGACAGGGCTTATTCCAAGGCTGGACTTGCCTTTGACTTTGGTCTTTTGGTTGCGGTCTCGCTCGGTCTCCACCAACAGGACTCGCCGCACTTACACGGGTTGCTCCTGCTCCTTCTCTGCTCGCTCGTGGTAGAAATATCTCGTCTCCCACCCTCTTTTCTTTGTGAATGACTCTTCCATCTAGACAACTAACTTTTGCTTCTCGCCTCTACAACAGCTTGAATCCTTCGTCTCTCCAGTCCCCTGTCCATTTTGACTGACTGTTGTGATTCTTCTGCTGATTTCCAAGTGAAACTCAACTCTAACTTTATTTACATCTCGGCCAGAGCAAATCAAGTCACTTTCACCTGGAAACCCCACGAAAAGCATCGCCACGTATACACCCATCGCTTCGAGCCACCCAGACAAACAGCTGCTCTCGCCTCCCAAGTAGTCATTCATCGCGAGCTCATTGCTTTGTCAAAGCCTGAGTGTTTGGTCGTGGAACCTAGCCAACTGTCCTCTTAACTGAGTCCGACTACTGGCCTTCTTTGCCTCATCAGCTGCTATCCGCTACACCAGCAGCAATGGCCGTCTTTCGTACCGGTCCTCGCGACCCCAATGCCTTCCCGACTATGCAGCTCTTCCTCCTGGGTAAGGCTTTTTACCTTTTGACCCGCTCATTATCATGTGCTGATTCCTGGATGTAGCTATCGTTCGACTAGCCGAACCTATTGCCTTGACCTCCATCTTTCCCTATGCTTGGGCTCTCGTCAAGGAGTTCCAATTCGGCAAGCCAGAAGATGCATCATTCTATTCCGGCATTCTCATCTCCGCCTTTTCCCTCGCTGAGGCTGCCGTCGGCATGTACTGGGGTGGTCTCTCCGATCGAATTGGTCGCAAGCCTGTCTTGATGATTGGATCTTTCGGTACCATGCTCAGCATGTTGATGGTCGGTGTGGCTCCCAGCTTCGGTGTTGCCCTGTTTGGCCGTGCTTTTGGCGGTCTGCTCAACGGAAACATTGGTGTTATCCAAACCATGGTTGGTGAGCTGGTTACCAACCCTGAGCATGAGCGTAAGTCTACCCCCAGTTCAAGATGCCCTCTTACGCAAACTAACCCGCATAATACAGCCCGTGCTTTCTCCATTATGCCCTTTGTTTGGAGTATTGGAACCATCGTAGGTCCCTCCATTGGCGGTATGTTTGCCAACCCTCACGAAACTTGGCCTGAGACCTTCCCTACCGGTAGCCTTTTCCAGCGCTATCCATACCTTCTGCCCAACCTCATCTGCTCCGGTCTGCTGCTCGTGAGCATCATTCTTGGTTTCTTCCTCCTCGAGGAAACACACCCTGATATGCAGTCCCGCCAAGCTCTTGTCACTGAATACTGTGCTACCGAGGAGACTCCTTTGATCGTGTCTTCCAACAACGGAATGGTGACTGAGGCTCAGCCCGAGGCCTATGGTGCTATTAATGCCCCTATTGATATGTCAGGCGAAGATTTTGATGCGCTCAGCATCCAAAACGAGAAGGAGACGCCTGCCTCTCCCATGAAGATTTGGAACAGCCGTGTTGTGGGCCTCATCGTTGCTCTGTCCATCTTCACCTACCACTCTATGACATATGATCATCTCCTGCCCATCTTTTTCGAGGAGAAGCGTGCTTCTGCCAGTGAGATGCTCACCCATGGCTCCATCTTCCCATTTTACTCTCCCGGTGGTCTAGGCATGACTCTGCGAGACGTCGGAATGATCTTGGCTGTGAACGGCGGCTTCGCCCTGTTTGTCCAGGTCTTCATTTTCCCATGGGCAGCCACCAAGTTTGGGACTTACCGCCTGTTCCTGCTCGTCACGGTTCTGCACCCAATCGCTTACCTTCTGATGCCTATGCTGCTTCTCGTCCCTGAGAGCCTCATCTATCCTGCCATCTACTGCTGCCTCATTGTTCGCAACATCCTCTCCATCATCCTTTACCCTCTCCTGATGATCCTTATCAAGGAGGCTACTCCTGCCCCCAGCGCCCTTGGCAAGGTTAACGGACTGGCAGCCAGTGCTGGCGCCGCCTGCCGAATGATTGCTTCTCCTGTTGCTGGCTTCCTCTGGGCTGTCGGTAGCAAGATGGATTGCTCTGCCTTGGCCTGGTATGGTAGTGCTGCTGTCGCTGTTTTCGGTGCCATCCAGTGCTTTTCGGTTCCTCGTCAGCGTAACGAAGAGCCCACCGAGGAAGCTCCTGTTGTGACTTATAAGCAAGATGTTGTTGTCACAGTTACCGAGTCTGAGTTCTACGACGAATCTCCTTGAGGAGTATCTGACTACAACACTTGGATCACTCACGCTGAAACCACTCGCACGATCTTGAATCCACCCACCCACCCACCACATGTTCATGAACTTATGTGCTCACGAGCAACTAATCCAGTTTTTGTCTTTTATACTAGCCGCGAGCTTGGAGTTTGGGTTTGTTTGAATTTATGGGCATAGAAAGAGGAGTTGCTTTTCTCATGTCACTTGCTTACGAAGTTATGTACATATTCCCCGGTATAGCGGTTCGGTCCATTTGGCTGGAAAGGCCCTCTTTTAGGCGTTGGAGTTGGTCAACAAAAGAAAAGTCCGTCGGCGTAGGATTTGGTGTTTAAAAAGATTTATAACGAGAAAAAGCTGCATTTTGAAGATGGGGTTTCTAGCTTAGATAGAACTAGAAAGTAACATGATTTGATTTACATGATTTCTGTTCTTTGCATTGATTATGATATTAATGGTCAATTTAAGCTGGGCTTGAATCCGTGGCATTGTGGCCCTTTTGTATCATTTACAACTTGGCGTATCGGTTTTAATATTTCTGTATTCTTCTGTTGATGCTGAGTTGTGATAATCGGTTGATGCCCAATAGAATTTTTGCCACCCACCAAAAGTTGGAGAAGGTCAAATTTTAGCATCTTCAATTAACTCACTCAACGCTGGCCCACCAATGACATCTAAAGAATAGAGTCGCAACGATATTCTTGGGCAAAAGAAGGATAGCAGAATAATCTGCTTAACAAAGCAAAGATGCATATCGAAGAGATTACCGACAAGGTGGATGAGGCCATGAAGCTCTCTCAAGCAGAGCAGGCTTCATCAGAATCTCAATCTCAACAACAGCCACAGCCACAGCCACAAGCAACCTCGACTGATGCGACAAAGCCTGAACTCCCGCCGGCACGCTCCCTCGCCAGCGGAAAGACGGTGGATGAGGTATGGGAGGAGCTCAACAAGTCGCCGCTCTTCATGACAGACCTGGACCCTAATGAAGAGAACGACGATATCGCTGCGCTTCAGGCCCTTGCGTATGAGGGCTCGCCGCTTGAGAACGGACAGGAGTTCAAGGAGCGCGGAAACGAGTGCTTCAAGGTGCGAGGTTATGTCGACGCGAAGGAGTTTTACGGAAAGGGCATCGCTATCCTTGCAGGCGAGGAGCGCAAGCGCGCAAGGGGCGAGCTGACGACCAACAACGAGGGCGAGATTGACAGCGACGAAGAGATTCAGAATCAGCGCGAGACTCTCGAGGCGCTGTATGTGAACCGCGCGGCATGCCACCTCGCCGTCAAGAACTATCGCAGCTGCTGGCTCGACTGCGCTGCGGCGCTGCGTTTGAACCCGCGCAACCTAAAGGCTTACTACCGCAGCGCAAGGGCTCTTCTCGCCGTGGATCGTATCCAAGAGGCTGATGATGTGTGCGCGCGGGGTCTTGAGCTTGACGAGTCAAATGCGTCGTTGAAGTCTGTGGCAGAGGACATCATCAAGCGAGCCAAGGAGATTGACGCGCTGCGCAAGAGGGACGCAGAGCGCGAAGCCAAGGAGAAGCGACGTGCGATGCTCGTCAAGGCAGCTCTGAAAGCGCGCAACATTCCTACGCGCACGACGGCGCAGCCTCCAGAGATGGAGGATGCAAAGATAGCGCTTGTACCAGACCCAGACGACCCGCGCAGCACGCTCGCGTTCCCGACAGTGCTGTTATACCCTCTTCATCTCGAGTCGGACTTTGTCAAGGCGTTTGAGGAGACGCACTCTCTCGAGGATCATCTGAACTACATCCTCCCTCTGCCGTGGGACTCGGAGGGCGCGTACACGCCTGCCAACGTCGAGGCGTTTGTCGAGACCAAGCAGGGCGGCCTGCTCAAGATGGGAAAGAGGGTGTCTCTTCTCAAGGTGCTAGGCACAGGCAAGGTCGAGGTGGTGGATGAGGTGGTGAGGATCTTTGTTGTGCCCAAGGATAGGGCTGAGGCGTGGACCAAGGAGCACAAGGCCAAGAGGGCGGCTGAGAAGGGAGAGGCGAGCTAAGAAATGTCTAGGCAAAGAAAGAATTTAAAAAAAGTTATGTATTTATGAAAGACTGGTTTATGGGTAAGAATAGAGTTGTGATTGCTAATTATTCCTTTTCCAGTAGATGCAACATATGCAGCAACTGACATGACCCAGACATTGCCAAACGACGACGACGATGATATCTTGATTAAAAAACAGTTGCCCGAGCTATTCCATTCTATTCGCTATTGACCATATATCCCAAGAAATCCCGTTTCGATGAAAGCTAGTTTTCCTACTGTTTTCCTTTCTCGCAAGTCATATTCAAAACGAACAAGCTCGTTGTCTCTTGCTGCGATGCTCGTCTTCAGGAGCGGGCAAGTCCACTTGCGGCCCTATGCGAGCAATATAAGGAGAGCCAACGGCAGTGGAAGCAGAAGAGCCCGGATCCTGCATGCTGAGATTCAAGAGGAGCATAGCAGCATTCTTCTGGGCAGCATCAGGTACGCCTTGGGGCTCTTTCGCCTCTCTCTGTCTCATGGGGCTAGCCTCAGGGGTGGGAGCCATCATAACAGAGCTCGCACTCATGTTGGGACTGGCACTTCCTCTGTAACTGTACTCCCAATCTTCTTGTTCAAGTCGGCGTTTGGAGCCCCATCCCGAAGTGGGAGGGGCTGCTCCATGTTGCAAGGGCTGAATGCGAGGTATCGCACTGAGCCAAGGGTTGGGCTCAGGGCTAGACTGGCTTATAGAAGTCCAGCTCGAGCCTGGCCGAGACGTCACCATGTATGCAGGAAGTCCCGAGCCAGTACTAGAAGCTGAGTTGGGAGCTGACATGTAGTGTGGGTCATTGTCGTTGTCCATTTTCCAGGCAGGGTCGCAAACTAGACGAGGTCGGAATCGATGCTTGCGCTCCTCTTGGGGATAGATACTCTGCGGAGCGCTTCGATCATCCCTCGGAAAGCTTGTAGCGCCGTGGAAGCTGGGCGCCATGGTATTCATATGCATACGCCGAGTCATGTCGGCCTCGCGAGTAGCATCGATAACTAGTTGGGGGTTGATAGTCATCCGGCCAAAGTCAGGCGAATTAGGATGCGTGCAAGAGGATGGGAATGTCGGACCAAAGATGGGGATCAAGGCCCCTGCGATAGGAAAGCAAAAGGTTGCGCAGACAGCTCTGGCGCACTGGTATGGCATCCAATAGCCTATATACATGGGTAAGCACGTGGATTAGATGATCCTAGTAGCCACAACGTACCTTGAGCAGCTATAGAGCCTCCAGTAATGCTATGTGTAATCTCCTTCAGGCCTGGGTTAAGGCCCAGCATCTTTGCCGGCATCGTCTGTATCATGGTCAGGTGTTTATCCAAAGCAAACTCCTTCTTCCGCCTACTGACCTTTCCGTAGTTGCGACATTTGAAAAAAGGAGTCATGCGGACAAGTCCAACATTATAATCCCACATCACAGCGTACTCAACGCCGTCTTCGGGAGAGACAAACTCGTATTTGAAAACTGCAAAGTTTTTATCAGCAACCAGTGACCAAACATCATGAGGAACTCACCTTCAAAGCTTTCGCGTCCTGTCTTTTCGAAAAAGTCCTTCTTGCCGCTGTTGTATGGGATGTGAAGACATGCTTCGTGGATGTATCCAAATGGACTGACTCGAAACCTCTGGATCTCGTGCAAAGCCGCTTCGTTCAGATGCTCGAAAGGGGGAAACCTGACCTGACCGCGAAGCTTCGACTTGACCAAGTTGTTGGTGTCCTTGACCGTGGCTCTGAAAGGATGCATCATCGAATGGCTCAGGGCTTGATTCGAAGTCTCTCCGGCATTCGAGACTGTCGGAGACTCGGGCGTAGGACTTTGGTGGGAGAAAGGGGGAGCATCATCACCAGAAGGGGCTGGGTTCAAGAGACCCTTAAGAGACAACATGATGACTGCCAGCGACGTTTGCAAAGAATGTCCAGAAACTGTGGTTTAGGATGCAAGAAGACGCCTGCGGGATGAAGCAGGCCAAAAAAATCCGGCCGTAACAGAATGGCAAAGCCAAGTAGTTTGGATAGCACAGCGGGCAGCAACCGTGATATAACTACTTCCGGACTGCAGGGAAGGACAGACAACGCAAAGCAGCAGCTGGTGGAAACTCCTCGCCTTCCAAGTCACTCCTCAGCTTGACAAACACGTCAGGCAAGGGCAAATCTGCCTAAGTGTACCGAGATGGGTGATGGCCAGGAATCCCAGGTTGACCCGGCTCAGCGAGCAGGGCTGTTTGCGTAGACAGCCTGCAACTCCAAAAGTCGGTCACGCCTTTATTCGGCCTGGCCGACACTTTTCGTCAAGATTTCTTTGTTCTTTGAGTATCAACGCAGACTTCCAAAGGGGTAGAGCTCCGTTTACGAGCTCCCACCGCCTGGTGCTAGCAGATACTAGAAACAGCCACCAAGTGATAGATGACAGGACGATGCTGAAGCAAGGCAGCAGGGGCAGAGTAAAATAGATTGAGCGCAGTTGAGAGTCTTGAAGACAAAAGCAAGGACGAGGGCTCTGGGTAGTTTGATGAATAGGTGCGCCGTGTCCCACAGCTACGGTTTTCCTCAGCCGCCTAGGAGATTTGCGTGTGAGTCCAGAGTCCCGCTTTATCAAACAGCACCTCTATTTCCCACCAGACTCTTCTCCGCATTAGGACGACCATAAGGTAGGTAGAGATAACTACGACAGGGGGTGCAGACTGGAGCTGATGGGGGTGGGTATGCCAGTCTTCACTCCATGCTGTCTGTTACACTCCCTCCATGCCTCTGCCTCACTCAGTGAAGGTCGAAATCGATACAGCTCCCCATGGCGACTATCTTGTATGTCTATCATTGCAGTTCGTCTCTCTGGCTGACCGGCTGACCGGCTGACCGGCTGACCGGCTGACCAGGATAATCAGAAAGTCGGAAGAAATGGACTTTGAGTCGCAAAAGTGAACGACTCAAATGGCGAATTGGCTGTCTCTTTTTGCTTGGACCTGCCCCACGAGCTTTTGGCAAGTGAAGCACAGGTGGATGCTTGCATACCACATCGTCCAGGAGCTTCTACCCCAGTCTGTTTTCTCACGTCTGTACAACAAGGAACGGCGGCCTTGCTGCCACTGAGAGTCTGCCCTGATCTCAACACTCCCCTAGTCTTGCTCGAGTCGCCCCCACGTGTCAGTATGACAACTGACAGCTAGAAGGGGCACACTCCATCACTGAGGCAGCTTGCTGGCTAACGTTGCCGAGAGTCCTATCAGATGTATCTCCCATCGCTAATACCAGTATCGGCATGGTGTGGCTTTGGTCTGTCATGGGCAGACCGCCATCACTTGACAGGCTCCTCCTTCTAGACAAATGAACTGCACGCAGCCGTTGCATACTACACCGGTAGTCTGTTGCCTGGTAAGAGTTCGATGGCCCTTCCAGAAATCGGGTTGTTATTCTTTTCTTCCCATATGATCTGTAGCGGCGAAGCTGGAAACAACATGTCATCTCTCTGGTCCTCGTTACCCTCACGAGCTCTTAGGCGTACAGGCACAAGAAAAATGTCCGAGGGAACACAAGTCTATGCCTAATACGCCCGCCACTAAGAGAGAGTCTGCAGTATTCACGCAGAAGTCTGTCATAGGTCCAAGGTAGAGCGCCCCAATCGTGGATAGTCTGGGGTAAACGTTCAGTGTTGTCTTCCAATGATCTTGAGCTAGTGCAGTATGGCTACATCTTGGATTGTAAGATACGATGATACTAGCTCATAGCTTTCATCGTTTCTTGCTTCCAGGTGCAATATTCTGTCGATAGCTGTCGAGTCGACGACCCCTGACGGAGATGTCAACACAGTCTCGCGAAACTCATCATATCTGACGCGACCAGCCGACGGCTCGGGCAGCGACACACTCCCGGAGTCGGTTTTTTTGCTCACTTATTCGAGCTTTTCAGTCAGTGGCTGACTAGCTGTGATCTAATCGCGCCATCTCTCTCAGAGGCGCTTAGAGGAGGGTGGAAGCAGGGTCCAACAGCGGGATGAGACATCTTTCGGTAGAACACCGTTGCAGTCTGCAGCTCTTGAGATGCGACACTGTTTATCTTGGCACTCCTCGTTTGGGACCGCATATAAATTCCACTCTAGATCTTGGAAGCTGGCTAGCATGTTTGATCTTCCACTAAGCCCATCGGGCCGAGTTGTGACGGATCCGGAAGCGATTGATTGTACACATCGGTATCAGAATATGTAAATACTCTCTTTAGTTCTCAAGAGTTGGTTTCAGATGATTGTACGATATCGTCAAGGTAGGACAGCGGGAGACCAAGGCGAGCTAGCTCTGCTTTTACACCAGGTGCAACTAAAGGCACACAGCGGCTCCCTGCATCAGACTTCGGGCGCTGCTGCCATTTTCCTTCTTTTATCGGGCTTAGATATGCCGCTGTGTATGTGTTGAACAGCTGCTTTGAACAAAGATAAAGGCAGTGCTCGTAGTCCTCGTTAGTGATTTGGCAAAGTATTGACCGATGCCAGCTTGAGATGCCATCTGCAAAACCAGGCTAGCTCGGTATCGATCGTACTACGCAGTATAGACCAGGAAGGCGCCGCAGATGAAGGGATTGAGCCGATCTGTGAATTTAGTCCAAGTTCATAAAACGATCGACGATATAGACCTGCATTTAGTACAACGCAGAGTTTGTTGAAGTCCAAATAGATATCGGTCTGGTATAATATGATCTGCGTGACGAGTATCCCAGCTGATCTGGGTGGGCTTGAATCATCATCGGTGCCTGGCTGATTTCCATGAAGGTGATACGACCAGCCTAAGCCAAGCTAATCTCGAAGACGGTACAACCAGGAGAATAAGAAAAGAATTAAAGGCTCATAACATGGCGACACAGGTGTTTTTTTTGGCAGAGTCTTTCCTTCGCCCCAAGTTGCACACCTTGACTCGGCCCGCTAATCCAAGCTGAGACCGGTGCATGTCTGACTTCGAGCTTGACAGGCTCGTTTCGGGAGGTAAGCGACCATGATACGGCCTGCTCAAGGCCGGCCTCGGATGCTTGTCAAATTGCCGTGGTCTCCATGGGGGAAGGCCCTATTCTGGAGAGTTTGTGGAACGTATGGCATGAGCCGAAGAGCAAATGAAGCGGAGCAGTAAGGGCGGTTTGCTGGCTTTGGGATGGATTTTCTAGGTGATTTCGGCGCGTATTAATCAAACTCAAGTCGAGTTCGAGGCCCAACACGGATTGATCCGAAAGTACTTAGGTTTCATGATGAGAGTCCTCACTCCTGAGGTTCATCCCGTCCTTGAACGAATCACTCCGGCGAGAACCATGGGATTTGGACAAATAATTTCAGCTGTGCCACGACTTGATGATTTGTAGTTTGTTGAACGTCCTTATGAGCGGTAAAACTCAACTTGAAGAAGACAGGCAGACATGCAGTCCTCAGAATTAAAGCATTGGCTTGCTTCCACCCAGAGGTTCCTCCCATACCTATTCTCTAGGCGGGCAGGTCAGGTGCTAGATCACGAGCTACGGCATGTGTACTGAGCCTGAGGCATAAACAAAAGTCCCCACATGGGTCGGCAGGGGGGCCGCCGTTAGTCGCGTTCGAATATTTGTTTATATTCGAGACCCTTGATTGCCACAACAACATACGCTCGTTTAAGGCTGTTGATGGGAACCCCGACACATCTTGTTCCCCTTCTTTCATTGTCGCGACTCTGCGCGCGAGCAATACCTGTTGTTCGCTCTAGTCGTCCTTTAGTATCTAACCCATTGTCTATATCTCGTTGTCCAGTGCCCTTGTCTTCAACTTGTTTATCTTTGATTTCCCCCCTGGCACATCAAGTCAGATTCTTTTCTCCCACTATCAACACCAACAAAATGAGCTCTGACGAGTCCATGTTCGATCTTGAGGATGAGTCGGATGGCTTCGTCCCCGAAACAGTAAGCTATTCCCCCCCTTTTTTTTTTTATCCCTCTTTGCTTCGCAACACAATCAATAAACTGCCTCTTGAATATCGCTTCTGCCTGTTTGCCCACATACAAGCCTTTTAACCCCCCTCACCAAAGCATTTTCTCGCAACTAAAGTCAACTTCAACAACTCTCCGCCTTTCTATCTCACCCGCAAACTTACATCTAACCCCTTCATCACAGAAACCCAAGTCCAAGGCTGCACCAAAGAAGGCTGCTGCGCGGCCCGCCGTCAAAAAGATGGTGCAGACCACTCTAAAGGCCAAGCCTGCGCCCAAGAAGCGCCCGACCCCCGAGAGCGATGACGATGCTAGTGATGCGTCGGGCTTCTCAAACACCCCTCCCAAGTCCAAGAAGCAAAAAAAGGAGCCTTCAGTCAGCAAATCTTCCGGTACGCCCTTGGCAGACCTCGAGAACGACACCATGGTTATCGACAGCCCCCAAAAGTCCAGTAAATCCAAGACAGCCACCGAAATGTATACAAAGCTCTCACAGCTTGAGCACATCATCAAGCGACCTGACACGTACATCGGGTCTGTTGAGAGGACCGAGCAACAGATGTGGGTTTTCAACAAGGAGACTACACTGATGGAGTATCGTAATGTCAGCTTTGTGCCTGGTCTCTACAAGATTTTTGATGAGATTCTGGTTAACGCTGCCGACAACAAGCAACGCGATGATTCCATGACGTTCATGAAGATAAACATCGATCGCGAGGCCGGAGTCATCAGTGTTGAGAACAACGGAAAGGGTATTCCTATCGTAATCCATGAAAAGGAAAAGATTTACATCCCTGAGCTCATCTTTGGACATTTGTTGGCGGGTTCCAACTTTGACGACGACGAGAAGAAAACCGTTGGTGGCCGTAACGGTTACGGCGCCAAGTTGTGTAACGTTTTCAGTACCGAATTCAATCTCGAATGCCAGGATAGTGAGCATGGCAAGAGGTACAAGCAGACCTGGACAAACAACATGCAAACAATGCACAAGGCCAAGATCACCAGCAGCAAGACCGCTGACTTCACTCGGGTTACTTTCAAGCCTGACTTCAAGCGGTTTGGTATGGAGGGCGGCATTGACGACGACCTCGAGAGCCTCTTGTACCGAAGAGTTTACGATATGGCTGGTACGATCCGTAACATCAAAGTTTACTTGAACGGCGAGCAAATCAAGGTCAAGGACTTCAAGGCCTACTGTGATCTTTACGCCAAGTCTATCGCAAAGGAAAGGAGCAGCGAAGAGGGCGGTACTCCTACCTGCACTGTGGAGATGGACAAGGATAAGTCGCATCCTCGATGGGAAGTTGGCTTCGCCGTCTCTGATGGCTCATTTCAACAAGTTTCATTTGTTAACTCGATCGCTACGACCAGTGGAGGCACCCATGTCAACTATATCGCTGATCAGATCACTGCTTCCCTGCTTAAGACCCTCAACAAGAGACGTAAGGGTCATACCTTGAAGCAGAACCATCTCCGTAACCACATCTTCATCTTTATCAATTGCTATATCAACAATCCAGCCTTCAACTCACAGACCAAAGAACAGATGACTACCAAGACCAGCCAGTTTGGTAGCAAATGTACACTAGGCGAGGAATTCCTCAGGAAGATTGGAAAGTCAGATGCCATTCAGAATATCCTGGATTTTGCTGAGAAGAAGGCCGACAAGATGTTGGCCAAGGGTGATGGAGGTAGACGATCGCGTGTAAGCAACGCCAAACTAGTTGAGGCCAATTTTGCCGGCACCAGAAGGGGTCACGAATGCACCCTTATTCTCACAGAAGGTGATTCCGCCAAGGGTTTGGCTGTATCTGGTCGTGCAATCCTTGACCCCGACCGCATTGGTGTCTTCCCCCTTCGTGGTAAGCTACTCAACGTACGCGATGCCTCGGTTGATCAGATTGCGAAGAATGCGGAGATTCAGAACATCAAACAGTTCCTGGGCTTGAAACACAAGCAATCCTATACCGACACAAAGAACCTCAGGTATGGTCATCTGATGATCATGGCTGATCAGGATCACGATGGAAGTCATATCAAGGGACTTCTCATCAACTTCCTTGAAGTACAATTTCCCTCTCTTTTGAAGATTCCTGACTTCTTCCGAGAGTTTATCACTCCAATTGTCAAGGTTTGGCAAGGTCCGAACCCCAAGAAACCCCAGCGCTTGAAGTCGTTCTTCACGCAGCCTGAGTACGAAGAGTGGAAGGAATCCCACAAGAATGAACTCACGCGATGGCACTCCAAGTACTTCAAGGGTCTGGGAACTAGCTCCAACGAAGATGCCCAAGTCTACTTCACGAATCTAGACGACCATTTGAAAGAGTTTGAAGTCATGAAGCCCGAAGAATCCAATCTCTTGGAGCTGGCGTTCTCCAAAAAGAAAGCAGATGCTAGAAAAGAGTGGCTTGGCAACTTTGTTCCTGGTACTTTCCTGGATCATTCCACCAAATCAATCTCCTATTCCGATTTCATCAACAGGGAGCTTATCCTCTTCAGTATGGCTGATAACATGCGATCCATCCCCTCCGTACTGGATGGCTTCAAGCCTGGTCAGCGCAAGGTTATCTATGCTTGCTTCAAAAGAAACTTGGTCAAGGACAAGAAGGTGGTGGAATTGGCTGGTTATGTGTCCGAACAGACAGCATACCATCACGGTGAACAATCCCTTCAGCAAACCATCATTGGTCTGGCTCAGAACTTTGTGGGTTCGAACAACATTAACTGCCTCGAGCCAAGTGGAAACTTCGGTTCTCGGCTTGCAGGTGGTTCAGATGCTGCCAGTCCTCGTTATACCTTTACTCGTCTGTCACCATTTGCCCGCAAGATTTTCTCGCCTATGGATGAGCCCAATCTGTTGCACCATTATGAGGATGGCAAGAAAATTGAGCCGATGGTGTATGCTCCTATCATCCCCATGGTGTTAGTCAACGGCGCTGATGGTATTGGTACAGGTTGGAGCACCTCCATCCCCAACTATCATCCGGCAGACATTGTGAAGAACTTGAAGCGCCGAATGGGTCGCTTCGATGAAGATGACGAAGAAAAGCCCTTTGAAACCATGATGCCTTGGTTCCGCGGCTGGAAGGGTACGCCTGAGGCTGCTGGACCTGATCGTTACAAGTTCAATGGTGTCGCCTATGCCAATGAACAAAAGGACAATGAGGTCGTTATTACGGAATTGCCTATTCGAATGTGGACAGATGACTTCAAGGCGCGACTGGAGAAGGTGATCAGCGGCGTTGATGGTCCGACTTGGATCAAGGACTACAAGGAATTCAACGATCACAGCACTGTTCACTTTGAAATCGCTGTGGATGATAAGCACATGGGCAAAGTCCTTGAAGAGGGTGTTCTCGAGCGCTTTAAGCTGACCAAGCAGGTGGCTACCTCCAACTTGGTTGCGTTTGATTCTAGGGGTCAGATTCGCAAGTACGAGAAGGTGGAGGATATCCTAGAAGAATTCTACCACTACCGTCTAGATATGTACACAGAACGAAAGGTGAGTTTAGCCGCTGACACGGCAGCGATCGATCTTGCTAATTTTTGCAGAAACACTGGCTAGGAGTATACCACGCAGACTATCGCAAGCTCAAGAACCAAGCGAGGTTCATCAAGGAGATCATTGATGGAGAACTTGTGGTCGGAAAGAAGAAGAAGACCGTGCTTGTGCAAGAGCTTCGTGATCGTGATTACGAGGCCTTCCCCCGCGGTGGTGACAAGAAGAAAACCGCGGATGAAGAAGAAGAAGACGAAGAGGAGCAGGACGTCGAAGCTGGCTCGGATAGTGGTGCTCGGGACTACGACTATCTTCTCTCGGTAAGTTATGTGCTAAAAGTAACAGCGACACAATACTAACGCAGTTCAGATGCCGATCTGGTCTTTGACGGCTGAGCGTCTCGAAAAGCTCATGCAAGCTATTGAGAAGAAGAAGCTAGAGCACGATGAGCTTCTCGCCCTCAGTGAGAAGGATCTCTGGTGCCGTGATCTGGACGACTTCTTGATTGAGTGGGAGAACCAGCTTTCGATTGATGCCGAGATCAAGACGAGCATCCGCCGCATGGGCCGCCGCGTCTCTAAGAAGATTGGTGCTGGCACTACCGGCCGTGGTCGCAAAGCCAAGGATGATGATGAGTATGAGCCCGAGAAGAAGGCCCGCGGCAGGCCCAAGGCTGCGGCTGCAGCAGCCAAGCCAGCCGTTAAAGCACCTGTCAAGGTGGAGACGAAGAGTGCTCAACGGTTCGCCGAGATGTTCAGCTCCAAGCCTAAGGTCAAGAAGGAGGCCAGTGCCGACGTCATGGAGCTATCTGATAACTTCTCCGACGATGACTACGCCGCTCTAAGTCGCAGCAAGCCAGCAGCACCCGCACTCAAGACATCTCAATCACCACCTACTGAGGTACCAGATATGGGACGCGTCAAACGAGCTGCCGCATCAAAGTCAAGAGCGGTTATCGATGACGAATCTGAGAGTGACGATGATCAGATGCTGGGCGATGTTGGTGCTCTGGTCAAGGGCATTGATAAGCCAGCTGGAGATCGCGAAAGGGGCAGGTTTAGTTTGCATGCCATGAGCCGACCAGACTCTAGCCATGGTAACAGCAGTGCCTCTGGGTTGTCTAAGACGAAGATCAAGTCGGCCAAGGCGTTTGACTTTGACGATGACAGTCCTGACGATACCAACTACGAGCTTCTCGCCAAGTCGTCGCCACACAAAACGGCTACTAGGGAGGATCACGTTGACAGCTTCCTTTCCGACGATGAGTCTTTCGTTGCTCCGTCTAAACCAGCTCCAGCTGCGAGCAAGTCCAAGCCCGCCACCACTGACTCTGAGGAACCAGCACCAGCAGGCCTTAGCACAGTCAAGAAAGTGAGGGGTCGTCCTGCTGGTACAAAAAACAAGGCTAAGGACGAAGCGAAACCCAAGGCGGCTCCCAAGGCGGCTGCAAAACCCACCACAAAGTCGGTTGCCAAAGTAACGTCGCGACCCGCGACGAAGCAAACCACGCTATCGCCAGCCGCCAAGGCTTATGCTGCCAAGAAGGCTGTCAAGAAGTCTGTGCTCGAGGACGACTCTGACGAGGATGTGGATATGGCTGAGCCAGACTCACCTCCTCCTAAAGCATCTTCCAGAGCGCGACCTGGGCGTGCTGCTGCTTCACGACGACCCATTGTAGTTGACGACGACTCATCAATAATGCAACCTGATGAGAGCGACGACCCTTTTGAGATGGACGATGACGAGGATTAGACTCGTTGAGTCACAGGAGACATGAGTTGGTGGAAGATATCAAAAGTACGCATTGTTCTCGCTTCGAGACCGTCATGTTTAGTGCTGTTACTATCATTTCTTTGTTTATTATGCATACATCATACATCATTGCGTGGTTATGAGCACGCGGCATATTAAAGGGGTCAAGGGGGAATCTGAAGCTGACAATTATGGTTTGGTTTGGTTTTGGTTTGGTTTGAGGGCGTCAAAAGATGCAGGACATTGCTTATGACTGGGGGTCTGGCTGTTTATTTGATATCCGCGTATGATACAATACATATTAGCTGTACAATACTTTGCTTAACTAACAGGTACGGTCACTACTTGACAATTATGTGATGTCGTGATGTCTTGGAGACTGAAGAGCTCGAGTATATCCTTATCGATAAGAGCTAGCGCGGGGCTTTTGAGAAATCCAAGGGTTCAATTTATCATCCCCCTCCATCACAACCTCCTCATCATATCAACCACCATCTCTTGTCTTTCATAGCATATACTTCCAAAATGTCGTCAGAAGAACCTCAATCCCTCCGCTCCCTCTATGAAGCCGCCGAAGAAAAGCGTCACGCCCTTGACAACGCCTTTGAAGCTACATCCCCCGCCTACCGCTCCGATCTCGAAGCAGCTCTCTCTCTCTACTCCTCAGCGCGCGATCGAATCGCCAACGTCTCCCTCTTCTCTCCCAACGAAGGCATCGAGGACGTATCCACCTCTGATCTTCCCTACTTCCTTCTCGAAGCCCACGTCGCCGAGCTCGTGCAAAAAACACCCAACCAAAGCCCCGACCAGCGCGTCAACGTACTCGCTCAGTCACGCGCCGCCTACGAACGCTTCCTCGCCGCTGTTGACGCCTATGGACTCGTGCAGAGCCCTTACGACCGAGTTCTTGAGCGCTACCGTGACGAACCCGAGCGTTTCGCTGTAGTGGCGAGTAGCGATGCTGCTGCGCGCCGAGACGGAAAGATTGCCAATTATCGCGCTGAGAAGGCGCTCAAGGAGAAGCTCGAGCTGCTGAGGCGGAACCCTCGTTACGTTGAACACGGAGATGAGGAGCTTGTTCGTGAGCTATATCTCACGCAAATCACTTTTGCGGTGCATTCTGCTCTCCAAGCGCTTGACTCTTTGAATCGCGAGGTCGAGATTCTGGCACAGGCACCGCGGCCGCTTGCGCCCACATCTACCGACACACCTTCTCCCGACGATCACTCCTCTCGCCTCGATCAGCCCCTTCGTCGTCTACATTCTCTCCAGGGCGGACCTTTACTCTCCAAACAAGGCAAGCCGCTGCAGCCATTTACGCTGATTGGATCGCGGGACCAGATGGCAAGGGATGTGTTCCGGTCGGGCCACAACTTGCCAACCATGTCTATCGACGAGTACCTTGAGGAGGAGAGACGGCAAGGAAATATCCTCCAGGGCGGTGTGGAGGAGAAGAAGGTGGTTGACGAGGATGATATGGATGCCGTGGACCGCGAGACGTATAAGCAGCGCGAGTGGGATGAGTTTGTGGACCATAATCCCAAGGGGGCGGGTAATACTCTCAACAGAGGGTAAAGATATGTGTGATGTGAACAGGATATACGACAATACTACGGATCACAGCAACGGCGTTTTTAGGTGACGGTAGAGTAATGAGGAGGGTTGAGCGTTTTAAACACATGTGCATTGCTGGTAATGGAGAATACACAAGTAATGATACCCTCAAATATGCATATTTCCTAACTGTACGAGCTATGTATCAATGCGCCTCTACTCATACGGAATGGTATCAATTCCGTGATATTCCAAACTCTCAAATGCCGTGCTGCCGTGTAACAAATATTCCGCCCAAACATGTCCAAGTCGCTATGAAATTGTATCCGTGCTGTCGTCGCTGTCGTCTTCATCGTCGTTCCACATATATATGTCATCGTCACTTTCTTCACTCGTCGACATGAGACCCTCAGTCGCAGATCTGAACTCTGAGTCCGACGTCTCAACTGTCGTGTCGATCGCCTCGCCCATTTCTTGGTGGTCAGCAGGTATCGCATACCTTGCGTCCGCGTACTCTGATCCACCGACCGTGAAAGACTCCGAGGCGATGGATTTATCCTCAGCAATAACTTGGTCCGATCGATACACGGTTGAAATACTGTCGTGAACATTGACTGAGGCGGCCGTCGTGCTGCCCCAGACACGCAGAGCATCCATATCCTCAATCATAGAACCGCTAACGCTTGAGGGGTTGGATGGAATGGTGGTTCCAGTATGAAACGCTGGACCTGGTCCGTTAGGGCCCATCACTGCTGCAGGTAGAGGATCTTCAAAAACGCCACCAGTTCCATCGTCACAACCTCCTGCCCACAGTGGTAGGAACTTGAGCTCGTTGTCAGTGAGTGTGATGAGCAGATGACGGGTCAAGTTGAGCGGTGGCTCGATATCGTGACGCTGCCATAAGAAGGTGATGGGGCGCAGACCCTTCTTGATGCCCATCTCGAGCTCATTAAGCGACACGATGGGCTTGCTTGCTGAACCAGCCATACCCATGACTGGAAATGGCTGGGTCTGAAGAATCGATTCCCAAAGCGGATTTTGCGCCTGGTTTGGGTAGCACGCAAGAAAGATTCTGAGAGCGTTTGTTGCGTCGTCTACGAGCCTATGGTACGAACGGTCCTTGTAGCCATCCAGCTTACAATAGCTGTAGCAGTATCTGCGACCATCCAGTATGACACCGACATCGTTGTAGGTGGGGGCACAGAGGAGCATTTGGACCGGATTAAACTCCTCCATGATGATTGGTGAACTCTCAAAGTCTTTGGTGTCCATATAAGTAAGACGGTCTTGATCAATACTGTGGTATGTTGAATGGTTGTAAGTTGGCGCAGTTGTCGTTACTCGGTCCCAGGCACACCCGACCTCAGAGTATAGCGCCTTCATGAGAAAACGAATCTTGGCGAGTGCTTCTTGACTGAGCGGTGTGTCGTGTCTGGCAAGGGTCTGCTCAATTGCTCGCAACTTATTCCACTCTTCTATCTCCCAAAAGTCAAATACACCGGGGTTTCGCATTGTGGCGTTGATATCCGACACCCGGTCAACAAACGCTTGAGCTGCATGTTGTACGAGGTTGCTGAGTTCGTCCGGTAGGTTGCCCAGACGTCTCCCAAATATCGTCGTTTGGCTGTGGTCTTGGTGTGGTTTCTTGTCAGCGGCTAGTTTGAGGGCAAGTTCATTGACTAGAATTCTGAAGGCGCTCTCAGCAACCTGAGGCATCTTGAGAGAGAAGGCAATTTGCAAGGCTTCCTCTGGCAAAACCTCAATAAAGGTAATGTTCTGGCCATGCATGATCCATTGGGTAACACGATCCCGGAGGATAGACGCACAGTCGAAGATGTTGGCGAGTTTGACAAGAGTCCATAGTCGTGGTGCCGAGTCCAAGATAACGCCTTTGCCTTCAATCAGCATGAGTAGCCTGATGATTCCGTTTCTGTGACGGATTGGGCAATAGTCTGGGATGGATCGGTAAGAGGGTATTTCGTAGGGTTTCGATTCTCCTCTAGCTTTCATCTGAAGCGCAGTCTCTGGGTTTAGAGGAAGCCGAGGCTTCTGTTTGAGCTTTCCTTTTACATTTTCCAATGGTTCCGTCTCGTCCTCTGTGGAGGATGTGCTATCTTTCTCTTCTTTGTTATCTGTAGAGGCCTCAGGCTGTCTGCTGCACATGCAGATGTCGTCGTGGCCACATACGAGCCATGGATCAACGTCGTTGGTCAAGGAAGAGCTCCACCACTTGATAATTCCAGGGGTCAAGGATAATTCAGTCATCTGGAATACCAGCTCATCTCCTTCCGAGTGTGGAGTCAGATCAAGGACATACTTGATGCCATCGGGGAGCTTGTTAACCATCTTGCGGCGTCTTTGAATCCTGAACTGGTAGGTGGGACCAAGCATTTCGGCAAACTTGGAAGAGCCGGTCTCGAGCAGCTTGCTAGAGTGAACACGGAGTTGCTGCGACTTGTAAATTATACCATGGCAGTCGGTATGCTTAAGAACCTCCTTTTGATGAACGGGATAGTCAATGAAAACTAGAGTGTCCCCCTGGTTGAGTTCGAAGCTGACAGAATGAAGACGGTAGAGTTCAAAGTTGCGAGTCTGGTCGATCTCATCCTGAGACATGAGCATGAAACCGGTGCGTAAAACAACGCTAGGTTTATTGAAGTGAGGACCTGACCAGCTTGACAAGACGGTGGGTGTCGTTGAGTCTCGCTCTGGTGTGCCAGGGTCTGGTATACCAGGTTCTTGGTCTTGGTCTTGGGTTACTCCGTCGTTACTGGACGAGTCCATGGTGTCGGCCCAGTAATTGGGCACAATAAGGGCTCGGTCGCTCTGCCAGTCTTGAACGAAGTCCATAGTAACGTCAGTCAGACAGATGCGATCCGCGCCAGTGTTGCCGGGAATGTTGATGCGAGGTTGGGCAGAATAGGCGCAAATGAACCAATATTGAAGAAGGTTGTGGTATTTTAGAGCCTAATAAAAGGTTCTAGTTATATGGAAATATGTCAAGGCTGACATGGGCTCTGGCCTCTGGGGAAGGATAGGCAACCTAGAGGCTGTGTAGGGCTGTGTAAGACGAAGCCAGGTCAGACCAAGTAGTCGCAGAAGAGATGGAAAAAGGCAGTGTCGCTGGCAGTCTGATGCAAGAAGTGATTTGATTATTGAAACTTGATGACTTTCGATTAAATTTTGAAAGGAAGAAGATGTAAGACGGAGATTTTGGATGGGCTGACAGCAGAGGTTGAGGAAGGATAGAGCCCTACCTACCTATAGAGCAACCAAGGCAGCAGCCAGTCCAGTCCAGTCCAACTGGAGCCCATATCTAACCGAGACAGCCCTACAGCGAAGCCACACCACTTCCATGCTGATTGATGCCTGAGTCTGAATGGGCGGATGGTTGCCTTGAGGCTGCCATGAGTCAAACAGCAAACAGATATTCTAGGGTCCCTAATTCGTTGGTTCATGGTTCAAAGGCGGGGATTACTAGGAATGCATGGGATCTTGGCTTGGACATGAGGAGTGGCAATAAGCCAACGCAATCAACTAAATGAAACCCGATATTATCGTCCAATTCCCAGAAGATGCCAGTCCGAGCGTTGTATCTATCTGGTGGTGGTAAGTGAAGAGAGGAAAAGGCATCAGGTTCGTTATACAGTTCAGGGTAGTTGAGCCAATATAAATACCTCCTGTGGCTGTAAGCGATTAATAAACACAATAGCTAACGTCAGACGAACTAACTAACCGAAACTCTTTTATAGCTTACCTCCAAGAAGTTGGCATTTATCTGTTTCACATAGAAATAAATCCGTTAATACAATATTAACCCTGGTCTGGATGTTGGAAATGCTTTTTCCCCGCAAAATATGCACCCCGCCATGTCCTTGTCCCACCCGCTTCTAGTTCCTCTCCACATCCCAGCTTGACATGATGATCCATCCATCAATATCAAACGCGCATCCATGAATTTTAACTATCGATGTTTAATTAATACGAAAAATCCTCAAAGATGATCTAGGTAACGGCTTTTCTACGTATTTGCCTCTTGAACGACAATATTAATATCATATGCTCAACATAAATAGCCCTCCAACAGATTCATCACCACACACATAAAAGTTTCCACCTGACAGACCGGTAACGCCTCTTTGCTCAGACACAAGAGATCTTCCCCAATAGGCATTAGATATAGTTTGTACTAGTCTACAGTAGACAAGCTGCCAGTGACACCTAAACTAAATTATAAACCCCAACCCATCCCTCCAGCCTCTCCCGTCAGTCTTGACACATTCCACATTGTTCATCATGAATGCTATAACATCAGCCATCACCGCAATCGCTACTCGTCCCTTCTTGTAAGCTCCTACCAAACTCTACCTAATCTGATCCTTCAAGCTCATATGTTATACTCCAGACGCGGCAAGGCCGTCTTTGCCCTCGCTGCAGCCGTGACTGCTACCGCTGCTGCGTTCAAGTACAGGGCCGCCTCTCTCAACCACAACGACGTCGAGCAGAGAACAACAAAGGCTCCTAATGGCTATGTCTCGGTCGATCGTAGCGGCGGGGATATCTGATACTGCAATCGGAGAACCAAAATGACTCTTTGGATAATGATGATATATTCATTCAGAAGAAGCATGCTCGTCAATGATATTATCCTAAAACACAATGCATCATGATTCTACAGCGTTTCCGGTCAAGTTACCGTCTAGTTACCACCCCATTACTCCAATCTTTTCCTTGGCCTCCCTTCAGCCATCATTACCATACCCGACATGCTTTGTTTTCTCAACGCCGCCGATGCACCCATAACGTATACACGAATCGTCAACTTTACAACAAACTCCCACTCATGCCATGCCTTTTTTACAGTGAGCCTCCCTTGCGAAACAGACTGTCGTCTGTATCCGCCTCGTCGTCGGACTCGTATGCTACCTCCTTGCCCTTGCCCTTGTGATCCCACACGCCTGGCTTAGCCTCCTTTAAGCTCCGCCGGCTAACAGGTCGCTTAGCTGCTGCTACCTTGCGCTGGTTGCTGCTGTTGCTATCAGCCTTGTATTTCCGTGGCCGCTCTCGTCCGGCCACTTCAATCATCGGAGCCAGCTTCGGCTCATCCCCTGAGGAATTACCCCGTGTCGGAGGAACCGTCGATGAGTTCTTCAGATCCCGCATCTCCTTAATCACATCCGCAAAACTCTCTTCTAGAGTCTTCATTCTAGCCAGCACTAGTCTTCCCATTCTATCGCGGTCGCCTTCGTTACCACCAGCCGCCCGCAGCCGGTTGTCCTTCATCATTGCCATCGCCATTTGCGTCTGGAAGCTACCTGGCATAGCTCCAATGGGGTCCCCTACAACCTGGTCCGACATGGCACTCAGATCTACCGATGACAACCTTCTAACCTCCTTGGGTCGGTTTCGTGGCTCAATGCTGAGAAGAGCAGATCGGCTGACAGCTCCGGCCTCGGTCATACCTCGTGGTGGCATTACTGGCCTAGGCTTGGCGTTGGAGATATACATAGAGCGACGGGGTGAGCTGCGTCTTGATGTCTTCTCTCCAGTTACCGGACGCCCACTGGTACGCGGGCGTGGCGGGCCTCCGTGGGGTGGTGAGAGCGACGATGCGCTCTGTTTTTGCTTGAAATCCTGAGGGTTGAAGAGTATCGTGTTGGTAGAAAGGGTTCGATTATGGGCGCCTCGTTTGGGCCTAGGCGTTGGGGCAACGTTCTTGCCTGAAGAGCTTACAGAGGATGCCAACTTTCTAAAGCTGTTGGGGTTAGCTGTAAAGTAGTCCTCCGTTCCCTCAGTATTTTGATGACTCCTGGCGACCTGGCTTTGTTCAGTGTTTGTAACGTGGTCATCCTCATCCTCATCGTTTGTCACTAGTTCGTCGTCTCCATCCGCGTCGGTCTGGTCTTGGTTGTCGTTTCCTTCACCCACTAAGCGAGTCTTGGAGAGATGTGATGGTCGGAAGGGTTGGCCAGCGTTGGAAATCAGATCGGCAGGATCACTCGCCGTTGATCTGACGTCCGATACACGCCTCAAATTGCTCGAACGAATGAGACCAACGCTTGATCTGCGTTGCCATGGGGGCGCAGCGCTATCCAGAGTCGGCCAGTTTCCTGTCGAAGTATCGTTGTCGTCATGTTGATCCATCCAGTTACGGATTGCTGTCTGTGTCTTTCGTCTCTCTTGGCGTCTTTGCGTCCTCAGTGTGAGGGGATCAGGCAAACGCCGGAACACCTCTTCAAGAGCTCGGTCTTTCTGAAAGCCGGCTACTGATTCCTCACGAACCCTGACGCTTGGACTGAACATAGCAGCTCGACTTGCCGGGTCCATGAATGAGATGTGGCGGCCTTTGTCGCGAGTTGGGTGTTCCACCAAGTCAGTTGGCTCATACATAGACGGCGCAAGCCAATATCTCTCGTACAAGTAGATGCAAAACAGCACGGGGAAATGAGTAGCTTTGATGACCGTCCGATTCAGCCAAACGAAGTGCCGAAGTGGTATGCAGTACTGGAGAGGCATGAGAAACCACGCAAAGATATTGCTGGGAGCAATATACGAGAACAGTGCCTCGTTCTTCACCATGGAGATAGTGTTGATGGCGAACAAGTATCTAAACACAATTAAAACAAATCTTGAAGGTAGAAGCCAAAGTACCTACTGGTGTTCTTCGTTAGCATGGTTTAGGGTCAAAGTCAACGTTGCTGTTAAGACGGTAATGAGTATGGTGCTATGGCGGGTTAGCAGAAGAAATACCTATAGCTCAGAAGTAACATACACAACTAGGAAATGACAAATACTCAGGAAAAGAACCAGCAAGGCTCTTCCCAGCCAGTTGTACGCATCCCATCTGCCAGTCGTTAGCCTTTGCCTTGCATAATTTCCATATTATACTCACACTTCCCAGGCGGCAGGAGTAAATCCCATAAGAATCTGGAAAATCTTATAGGCAACATCACTGGCCCCAAACGAATTCTTTGTCAGAGTGAAAAAGAAGAAGAATCCGCTACACAGAATCCCAATGAGAACAAAAACAGCCACGAGATCAACAGCCATCAGCCGAAAGGCGATGAGGAGCTGCGAGAAGTATTGGTAGTGATCCAAAATGCTGAAGATGCGTGGGAGGAGAAGGATAGCGTTGGCTGCGAGAACATCATAGGCCATATCGTTCCAATGATGAGGGTCTACCAGAAATACGCCATACGCTCGCATGCAGTAGTAGACAATCAGCAACAGGAGGATACCAAGATCGAAGATATTCCAAAAACTCATGATGTAGAGCGCAAACCCCTGCTCGTTGAAACCGACGAGCTCGTCAAGCATGAAGCCGGCGCTCCAGAACCAAAAAATCAATTCAAGGCCAGTGATCTGGACTGAACGCTCAGCAAGAACAGCAAGAAAAAGTCCAATCAGAACTGCAAGAGATATAGTGGAGAGGAACGACCTATAACGAGGAACTCGGAGTCGGGAAAGCTTCAAGAGAGACGCTTGTCGAGGGTCGTAGAGCGACGCCGTACGGCGCCCTTGCGGAGTATAATTGTCCTCCTTTTGAGTGGTAGAACCAAGTAGAGGCGTTCTATCGTCCGCTTTGCCAATAAACCCGTTCATATTGCGACCTGTGGCTGGTGGAGGTTCGCGATGTAAACTGTCGGCCGACGAGTGGAATGTGATTGCACCGCTCCAGATGGCCTCGAGTTGTTGAACTACAAGAGGATGCGCAAGCAAGTGTTTTGCCGAGGCTCGGATCGCAACTTCGAGGGTTGATGTACGGGACGCAATCAGGGGAATCTTGGAAGGTGGCGGTGACTTTCGTGGAGAATTGGGTTCCTGGACACCTGGGAGGCCTTGAAGGGGGTAAAAGTCGTAGGCGAGGGCGTCAATGAGCTCCCGAGTGTTGTATTCTTTGAGAAGTTTGAGGGTCAGCAGTTCGCAAACCTTGGCACGAGTACTACTAATTCCTGCATTGCCTGGGTAGCGTTCTCCTTCTTTGTTGAACTGGAGACAGTTGATCATGAGAGCATACAGAGTTGCGCGGCTGAAGTGCTGGCCGCGAATCTGTTGCTGCATGGGCTTAACGAGGAATTGAGAGACCTGGGGCGATCGAAGCTGATCCCATGACAGGGTGGTTTCGGTGCGTGTCGAGACGATTATTCGGATGGCGTGTGTTATGCTATAAACTGGCAACGAGTCTGTATATATGGCGTTAGAACAATCGAGCCCAGGTCATGATTTCACGGTGTCGTATTGATATCAGGGTACGCACCCAGATGAGATGCTGAGAACAGGGGCAGAACAGGTAGACCTGCCCGTCGTCCATCTTCGCCTGGCCTGTCTCGCTCTTCTTCATTATCATCGTCTTCTTCCTCCTCTTCCTCCTCCTCCTCCTCCTCCTCCTCTTCGTTGTCGTCGTTACGAGCACGTCGATCGTTACTCTGGAACCGGCTCAAGCCTTCGTCGTGGGTATCGTCTCCATCGTCGTCGTCGGCCTCTGTAAAATCGGCTGTGGCGTGTCGTTCTAGTGTATACGGCCGGCGGGCAGGGCCTGGAGAGGGAGAGGCACTCGTGTTTTGGCGACGGTTGATTCGACGGGGACCGGCCCTAGGGCGTCGCAGTAGGGAGGAGAACATTGGTTGGTGTTTTTGTGACTTGAGAGCAAGCTTTCCGCCTTGCTTGAGGTCGTCTCAACGCGCCATGAGGGGGATGCAGCGCCGAAGAAAGAGGTTGATGAAATGAACGTAGCAAGAGAACAGGGCCTCTGCAACGAGTGTGGGGGGAGTAGGTATGATAACAAGGGGGAAATCGAACAACAGAGATCCGTTGCCGGTGTCGAGTTTTTGCAATCTCTGAAGGAAGAGGGTGTAGGAGCGAGATGGGATCCAATGCTAAGTTAACTAAGGTAGGTAATTAACTTGTTGCCCATAGCTGGGGTCCATCCAACACAAACCTCCAAGGCCCGGGGCGCTGTCGCTACCATGTACCTTGGAGCAGGCGACGCTAAAGCAAGCGAGTATCACGTACCTATTCGCTTACTCCGCTGCCAATAGATACCTATATACGAAGGCCCCTGGACGAACTAGATGTTTAGCGGCTCTAGGATCGAGAGGGTGTAACGCCAGTGGACAAGGTTCTATTTGGACGGATACTGGGGGTCCACTGAACGTCGACTTAGATTTGAAGAACCAAGGAAATTTAATGGCTTGCGGGCCATGAGGGCCATGTGAGGGAGGGAGGTTTCGTAGTGGCCGAAGCGATGTCGGATGAGGTTTTACTTGAGGTGGTGGTGAAGATTTCTTACTTGATGTAGGTAGGTAGCGAATATCATGTGGTAGGTAGTCGTAAGAACAACTTGATCAAGCAATTGCATGAGAGCAAAAAAAGAAAGTTATCGTACTGGTTCAACACAGGCGAAACGGCCGACAAGTACAGGAGGTGGGTCGTCAAATTAGCCATGTCCCCACTGAGATTTGCTCCATCTGCTTGGAGATGAAAGGCTTGTCATGTCATGACCTACGCTGACTCGCAGCTTGGCAATGCAAAGGTACAGGGTGGGAAACCACACGAATTGTTCTGTTTGGTAGGCATCACGCTATCTTGTAGTATCAAAGCTTGATAAGAGGCTGGCTGACGTCTAATATCTTACCTTTCCCGTTCACCAACCTCAATAAGCCAAGATGCAAATAGTGATGCCTCCTGCTCGCTCATGTCGTCGCAATAAGCAACAACCTCCACTCAATCACTCACACACAGTAAAGTAAAGTAAATAAACAGACCCGACCTGACGTCTCACTTCCAACCCTTGTCACAAGCTGGCCCACTTGCTCTGCAATGAAAACCAAAACCGATCCCATGATCAGCAGACATTCGATCAAACCACTCGATCCAACTTCATCATGAGCAGGCATCCATCGTGACAACGCTTGTCTCTGGTGCCTTTCTTTAGGTGTTACCAAGTCTCGCGTCTGACAAACACAAGTACAAACCAACACCATTTCGAGATCACCACAAGACCACTAGAGGCTCTGTCCATCCTGGACAGAAATCCTCATCTCGATGAGATTACAGATCTAGTTAGACTCCGCCGTGACTACTCCAGGCTATAATTATCGTGGGCACAGACGATCCGGGGTGAACAGCAAGACACCCAATTATCCGCTCACGATAACCTCGTTGCGCTATCGCAATCACATCACCCCCCGACCTGAGTACAAAGTACCTTCACCTACCCGCTCGACATGTGCCGCAGATCTCGACTGAACAACCCCCCATGTTCGCAGCCGAATCATTGTCTTTGCAACACGGATGCTCTTCCGGCCTGCTTGACCTGCAGAGTCACCTTGGCTTCATGCTCAAACGTTATGTATGCGATCACTGCTCGACTTGAACCTCCAATGGTTGATCCTTGGTAGGCTGGCATGCTGCAGTGGTGCAGCCTACCTGTTGACAGCCCGCAGATGTATGCCGCACGTAACAGTCCAGGCAGGCAGAGGTGTTATGAGTGCATCCGTATCAAGTAAAGGCACAGAATTCCCCCACGGTCTAACTCCTTCACCGCCGCAACGGATGGGTGCGGGGAAGACATTCATGCAAGAACGGGAATCCCTCATGTCCTCACCTGATCGATCGTATCTTCCTATCTTGGACTTTTGTGCTTTCGGCTTTGACATCCAACCAAAGTCGGGGGAAATGGTTTTGGAACATGTTCCAGCACGAAAGCCACACCGCCACAGCACATACAAACTATCACTTCAAGCAAATAGCTAAAGTTGTTTTAAGAATATTCAACGATCTTATAAGACATCCAGGTAATCTTTATATTCTGATAGGCTGCCGGCTTGGTATCTGGCACTTTGAGCTGCCAACCACGACGTCCTACAGCAATTATGACTTAGACATCGGTATAAATTCCCCGTCTCAATGAATTGCTACCATAGTAACAGTAGGTGTATGGTAACTTGTCTCACCACAGCAAAGACTATTCAATCATATCGAAATGTTGATGTTTATTAAGGTCTGTCTAGTGTATCGCGACTTATAATACAGAGCCACTGTCGATTTGGACGGAAACAAAACAGATAGCCAGAGACAGCAAGCATCCGTCCATACTCATCTTTCTGCCCACTGACTCCTCTAGGTGGGCACCAGATAATAACAACCAAACCTGCCATGATCGGCAATTAAGACATGATATATGCGTCCGTGTTAATTTCAAGGATCTTCCTTGCTGTCCCAGTGTCATCAATGCACGATGGTCGGTTGGAAACGTAAAATTTTGGCCAATATTCGAGCTGAGGCCTATATTTTAAGAAACACCTGGGCCAACGAACCTTTAGCCTCATTATTATCTGGCGGCAATGATGGTCGAGGTTGCAGAGTTACCTAACCAAAAGAGGGTCGTCATCGAATGATCGTAAACATGGAATCTATTCACTTACCACCGCTGTTTACGAAATGGATTAGAGAACCACGTCCCAGATCAGTGAGTGAGTACTAAGTAGATAACTCATGTAGGTGAGCAATTAATACCAATGCCCAGATTTTCTGACTTATTAATACTCCAACACATATCATTCGATCCCTTGTAGAGTGATGCATACGAAGCTGAAGTTTCTAATCCGTCGACTTCGGGGATGCAGGTATATCGGGAGAGCCGAGATTCCGCAATGCAAGCTGCAAGATTCAAGACCTACGGTATGAATTCGAGGTACAACCCTTAGCACGCAAACGTTTCATGTTGGCAACAGAGTATAAATCACAGAGAAGAACTTGCAAATCCGGGGTTGAGACTTGGCCAAGACACTACTGTAATGATGGCTTGTGCCTATCGGCGAGACATCACGTACTCCGTTTTGGGAGCGCTGTTGTTAAATATTCTAGAAAATATCCGCCCATATACGCTTTCGAACGAGAGATATGAGCATTAATTATAATCTGTCTCATCTCATGTTTTTGTAATTGTTCTAAATACTTGATAAATTGCTGACTGCTCTCGCTTTCCAGAATACTTCGACTTTAGAAGTGCTTGCCTCCAGCTGATTCCAGTCTTCTCAACCTCATGCTATTGAGTTAGCCAGTTCTCAAGTAAACATCCTGAGATTCATCCCGTCGTCAACACTACTCCGCAACTCTAGCAGATATGAGTGCCACACCGATCGTCAAGCGACATACTACCTCCACCCCTCGCAAGTCAACCGCTGGTAAACAGCAAGCTGATGATCACGTTGCCAGGAGCCACGATGATCCAATGGATGAAGAAATTTTGGAGCGCTTAGTCCGCCATCTGTTTTCACATTCCATCTTTCGACCCGTTCGAAAGCTTTTGATACGCTATCTTCGCGATCAAGAAGCCATTAAACCAATTCGGCCAAGCCCCTCACTCGAAGTCATCACAGACTTGCCTTCAATGCTGCTTGGCAGCCTGCCAGTGGTGATATCAGTTTGGATATTGACAAGCTATTGCTGGATTCCACTCTGCGGGTTGATGATATGGGAACGTATAGGGTCTGATGTTACGCACAGGATCCTGTCATGGATCTTGAAGGGATTTGGATGGGTGTTAAACTTTATGAAATGCTTGTATGAAGCAGTCTTCGAGAAAAACCGTTCAACTGTCATGACGAAGAACGTTCGACGGGTACTGCCATGGGTGGATGGTCAGATGGATGACGAGGGAGCGTTAGGGAGTCTTCTTTACCCTCATTACGGGAGCTCTTGACCACAGAGAAGTCAAGAATACAACGTGGAGGAATGAGAAGCAAACGATGAGATGTAGTTAACGAATCTCCTAGTCTAGGTACGTAATACAACACGCGAAAGAAGAAAGGCATCATCGGGACTTGCCACTAAAGGTGTTCGTATATGTATGGCAGAAGCGGCATCTTGCTCTGAGCAATCTAACATAGGGAAAGCTGACTGAGTATCATTAGCTTCTCGATGCAGGCTCACTTGATAAAGGTAAGAGGCGCCTGGGTTAGTTATGTTTTGCAGGGTCTTGTAAACTTTGGACTGTAAGCCATGCAATGAGTGGATGGAGATGGAGGAGAAGCTCCAGCATGTCCTCTCAGCTTCCAAGACTATGTCGCAGCTCATTCCAAGCAATACGGCGGCCTGTTGTTAGTGAAGCAGACCAGTCAAAGTTAAAAGGAATTACAAACCTTGATCAATTATTGAGGGTGCCACGTGAGCTCCAGGATCCAATACTTTTTTTGACTTCTTACTGTCATTGTCCGATCAGCGTCTTAGATAGGGTTGCAGGATGCAAGGGACCCGGAAACGTGCATTCAACGAAAGCCACAGCCGACGCCTCTATACGCTGTACTTTTGCGGACCTGCATATTGAGCAGAACCGCCCGGCGTCTTGATCTAGTTGACACTTGTGTATGTCACTGGAGGTGTTCTGCTTAACCTTGGACTCAGGCTGTTAAAAGACGTCTATCATCTTGATAACAAACCAAGATTGAGTTATCAATGATTTGCAAGGATGAGCACAGCGCATGTAACAAAGGCTTGGTAGATCAGAGACATTAGATGGTGTTGTAATCGTGTGGTCACCTCTGAGATTAAGAACGGCGAATGTTTAATGTGAATGGAGCCCGATTCATGCTTCCGTGGCGGTCACCTAGCCAGCCCCGGCCTGGACCCCCGGACGCCGTCACCTCCGGCGCCCAGTGAGAGCTTCTTCAGTGCCGGCCTGGAGCGGATCGTCACAAAGGTTGTTTGTTGGCCGCTAGAACGGTCCCGTCTACGGGCAGGGCATTGGCGAATAGACCTGATGAATGATGGAAAATGAGCGGGCCCATGCCCAAAAGACGCGCCGTCACTGGTTGGAAATTTCTCGTCAAAGCACCCGCCTTCAGTTCAGTTCCGTTCAGGGCACCTCTCACCTCTTCCAGGAGGGTAGCCAGCCTGCTACGGCACTATGAACTGCACTACTGCACAATGCAGCTGCCAGGGTCCAGATTATGCCGGGCCTGGTCTGGCTACCCCTGGCTTCAACTTTCCGTCTGAAATCCATCGAAGGAATCAGACAACTTCCATGAATCTCCACCGCCAACCTCTCGCTCGCGAATTGTTCTGTTCTTTGCGTGTACGATACGGGCTTTGTCTGCTACTACTTCATCGCCAATCCTCCATCCTGTCGCCCACCTCCAAACAATTAGCCTCTCCTTAAAGTTTGGCTTGGATTCCAATTCGAAAGCGAAATCGCCCCAGGAGCTCCGTTTCAGCCTCTGGGAACACCCCTCGATGACCCAACCTAACCGTACTTGAGGCGTCTTCTTCGACAGGCTGGTCCCTTCTTCGACCTCTAAACTTGTTTTTCGACCTTTGGTCAATATTACACTCCTCATCGACACGCAAAAACTTGATCCAATACGCGACTAATACCCGGTCCTGTTGTTGTCCCAGCGAATCCCCCTGCCAGTTCAGCGGTGCTGGATTGTGTCTCTCGTTCCAGTCACAGAGACTCTTCCACATCTCTCCACCAGCTTGACGGGTCGGTATGGACGCCCAGATCCTGGAGAGCGTACATGAGTCTCTCCCTTCGACCGCGCCTGCCGAACGAGCCTCTATGATGGCACGAGACTCAGCTCCCGAGACCCCAAAGATGGCTCACGATTCTTTGGTAACGGTTCGCCTCTCCGAACCGGATCCTATAATTCTCGATTCCCCAATCGCCACTTCGGTCATAAGTACAAATCAAACTACACCAACCAAGGATCCAATCGACGACCGTCCCGCTACTCCTATATCCCCAAGGTCTAGCCTGCAGGAGGAGGATAGGGAGGAAGAGTTGGATGATTCAAAAACTCCGAACAAGGAACAGGCCACTGGCACAGAAGCTCTTCGCGAATCTACAGCGACTATGCCACCACCGATTCTCACAACACGGACGCTACAAGATGAACTAGCTGATGACGGTCATCTATCGGACGACCAGGACGAAGTGAACTGGGAACAGCTCGAGCAGAAGGAGGATGAACAAACCAAAGATGAAGAAACAGACAATGTGAGCACAGAAAGCTAAGAATCCTCCTGTCACAAAAGCTAACTCGTATAGTCGACGGCGTTGCTACTAGCACGACTTGAACAGGAGAATGCAAAGCTGGCTACGAACCCAAAGAGTGTCAAAGTACAAGCCGTCGACCGTGCCACTGCTGAACGTAGTGCAGTCAGCAGACCACGTCCGCCTTCGATGGCACAGCTTCGTCAAATGGTTCAGGGACCAACACCATCTGCCCTGCGATACTCGATGCTACCACCACCTCCCATGACAGACCTTGAGTTCTACGCCGCCCTTGTCAAGGACTACAAACAAACCGCCGCCCGACTTCCGACTCTCCTCTCAAATAAGATCCGTAAGGGTATCCCGCCACCACTCCGTGGAGTGGTTTGGCAGAGCATGTCTGGGGCTCGGGATGCTGCGTTGGAAGAACAGTTCGATCGCTTCTGTGGTGAAACTAGTCCTTATGAGGTTATAATTGGCAAAGACCTGGGCCGAAGTTTCCCAGGAGTAGACATGTTCCGCGATCCTGAGGGTGACGGGCAACGTATGCTTGGCCGTGTTCTCAAGTGCTTTAGTCTTTACGACACCAAGATTGGTTATTGCCAGGGGCTCGCCTTTCTGGTCGGCCCATTGCTGATGCACATGCCCGACAAACAGGCATTTTGTGTTTTGGTTCGGTAAGCGCTTTTGCCAATCTCCCTCCCTCTAGCCATATTGGCATTCACTGACAAACAATCTCAGCCTCATGGAGCAATACGATCTAAGGGCGTGCTTCCTCCCTGATCTCTCAGGTCTCCACGTACGCATCTACCAATTCAAGGAGCTGCTGCGCCAAAGCCTTCCAGTCTTGTCGAATCATCTCGACGACCTACAGGTCGACCCTGCTTATGTCTCTCAATGGTTTCTCAGCTTCTTCGCTGTGACTTGTCCCCTACCGATGCTGTTCCGCACCTACGATGTGATATTTGCCGAGGGCGCTTCAGAGACATTGATGCGAGTCGCACTATCCCTAATGCGGAAGAATGAGGCGCGGCTATTGGCTTGCACCGAAATGGAGGATGTGATGCAGCTTCTTTTATCTCGTGGCCTTTGGGATTGTTACCATTACAACGCCGACGAATTTGTCCAGGACTTTGTTGGGTTGACAGGTGCTGTGACGGCCGAAAACATGCAGCAGCTTGAGCAAAGCTACCGGGATTCCAAGACGGCTATCACCAACCCTGTCAGAGGATCCGAAATAACTACTGCAGCTAGCCGCTTCCTAGGTCGTATATGGGCCACTTCTACCAACAGCAAGTCGACCAATCTAAGCCCAGGAAATAGCGCGCCCGCAAGACCATCGAGCATGTTACGACGGAGCGCATCAAAGCAGAGTCTTGCTTCCACGCTAAACTCAATGGAAGCCAGCTCAGCAAGCGTCACCAGCTCAACGTCGACAGATGCTACTACCATGTCAAGAGACTCTTCCAACACCGAGGATGGGCGTGATTCGACACCCGTCGGCACGAAGTCAATGATAGTCCACAAAAACGCCGACGAGCGAAACCTGCACACCCAGATTGAGGACCTGTTGACCGCTCTCAGCGAGCTACAGAGAAACCATGCCCTGTTATCGAATCAGTTAGAACGGGAACGCGAAGAGCGACAAGAAGACCGTAAAGCGGTTCAGTCACTCTTGAACGGATTGAGACAAAAGGCCAACCAGGATTCCTCGTCCGAGTCGAGCAGTCCTCAGGCCACCGCCTCGCCAAACAATGAGGATAAATCAGATGTCGAAGAGGATGCATCCAAAACACTGAACCCCGACAAAAAGGATTTGTCGAACAACGATGAGGCTCAAAAGGAAGAACCCTCTTCTGCCGAGGACCTTGAGAATCTGCTCAACGTGGTGGAGCAGCGGTTTCAGATCGAAGATGACCAACGGCGGTCGTCTATGCTTGTGTCAAAGGCACAGCTGCGGGACGAGTTGAACCACGCCAAAGACCAGCTTGCTGGCGCCCTTTCGCAATCTCAAGAATATAATCGCCAAATCCTCGATCTGAACCAGGAGATGGCAAGCGTTAAGGAACAGCTGCGGGAGAGCCATGCGCACGTCAGGACTCTTCACCAGGACAAACAGAGACTCGAGAAGCAGATGCATGGCCTGAAATCTAGAGTATCAGCTAGCTCAGCGCACGAGACTAGAGATCATGATGTGGATAGAGGTAGCAAGACTGGAGGCGGTCTTCGAGAGTTCAAACTCAACCGCAGCAAGTCCACACCGCAGCCACAGCATGAACCTGAACATGTGCCGATGAGTACAAGCAAGTTCAACAAGCGAATATCGTCTCTTTCACGAACACACGAAACAAGCGTGCCAGTGGTGACTACGACTGCACCTGTACCTTCTCAGAGCGAGCATGAAGCCCTGCTGGTTGAGCTTGTCCAGGCCAAGACAGCAGAGGCAGTAGCTAAGCAAGAAGCCGAAGAGGCCCGGCAGAAGTTGGAGTCCTTACGAAAATCTCATGGGCTGAGCCGCTCCGAGTCGGCTCACGGTGCAACGGCATCTCAATCCGGACCTGGGGGAGTGTTCGGACTGCTCACCGGTCACGGGACGGCCAACGGCGCAGCGACCGCAAACGAAGCTGCAATGAAGCCGGCAACGACGAATGCTGGATCTCCAGGATCTGCTGGAGGGAGTTTCTGGGGTTGGCGAAGGTAGGGCGTTTAACGTCGCGGTTTGAGTTCCAATCAGCAGTGAGCCATAGCCGCCAGGTCACGCGACATATGGTTTTATGGGGGGTTTGTTGATTCTTTGTACATATTTGGGAAGTATGGAACCTGGTGCTTGTCGTGCGCATGTGTTGGGACGCCATGGCGAGAAGCTCTGGGACTTGACTGTTTTGTGTTGGGCTACATGTGTTATGCCCCTCATGGTTGTGTTTTTCCTTGTTTCCCTACGTGCCAACCATGGTACTATTATTGTCGTCATATGTAAGGGCGTTTGTCTAGGTACTTAGCACGGGAGTTGGAGTCAGAAGATGGTGCTGCTTATTTGGCAGTGTATGGGTGTTTCTCACAGAATGCCGCATCGCAAGATTTGCGGATAGATAGATATACAAGTCTATGTAATCGAAAAGACATTTATACTTTTTATATCATTATCAAGATCTTCGGGTTTGCTAGTCCCTCCGGATCTAGATCGATGCTGATGGAGACTTGAGAATGACAGAGTGCGTACTAATGATGCAGGATCGGATCAGCCCTGATTGACGGCATCGATGAGCATATAAACCAATGACAACACAGCCCAGGAAGATGTAGATTTATCAAAGAACTTCTGAGTGGATGGACACTGTTTTCATTATTTAAAGATGAGCGAAACTATCAGTTTCGACAAGCTTTTCCTCCTATAGGCGTTGCTTTGTCATTGAATGCCAGAGTAATATCTCCATTTCCTTATCAATTTTGCTTCATGATCCTCAGTGTGGTGGTGATAACGACTGGGGCTTGTGCTTTTCGAGTTAGAACATGTCAATGGAGAGATAAAGACCCCCCTTTTTAGTGCAGCTATCACATGCATTGACATGGAAGCTGGAGATGACCGGATCATCACGTCAAAACATCATTGATTGATTCCTTGCCAAGCGGCCTATTAAAGAAAAGGAACTTTTTATATGGGGAAGATCGTGTTATGCATAAAAGAGTAGGCAGTCGTATGCTGTGTTTTTGCGAAATCTGTCCCTGTCTCTCACAAATTGAACAGATATCCTACCGTTGCCTTGAGGAATGTCGTCGTTGCAGCGCCCCGATGACGGGATTTACCCTTGTACCGGATCAGCCTGGACATTTTGGAAAGGTGGTGACCTTGTTGGTACCTGCAGCCCCCGAGCAGTGGAGACAGCAGAACAAGTACTCTATAGGTCCATTCACTGCGTAGTACTGCGTCATCCTGACCTGGAGCTCCACTGGGAATTTGATCCAAGCTCCATCGTCCAGCTCTGGACTACTTGATTGCAGCGCACAAAGAAAAAGAGGTTACAGGCTCATTTCGCTGTTGTTAAGCGTTGGACCACTAAGAGAAGTGTCCTGTACGTGCTGTGAAAGAAATCTCCTTGTGAATGATATGTACGGATAATCTGTGGGTACCAACTGCAAGTCGTAGACCAGTTTTTCCTGCTTTTGCTGAGAGAGGAGGGTAACAAGAGGCGTCACTGTCGTCACTGTGTCTCCCATGCCTTCCCACCTGAAGCAAGCACAAGCAAGGTAAAGTACCTTCCATATCATCCTAGAATTGAAACTTGGCCCCTCCAAAAAGAGAAGTCTCCTTCTACAAACGTCATTCCTCCTCCCTCCTTCTAAAGCTTGTCCTTTTCCTCCTCCTCCATCATCATCCATCACCACCACCATACAAACTTCATCGCAGCCTTCACACAATCTCTCCTTGTCCTTGAAGCGACAATCCACCTCATCCTCAGCACTCTTCAGGTACGTCTCTCTCATCCTGGACCTCATCTTCTGTCCGTTCCAGGGGTGCTCGTTTCGCTTGCTTTGCCTGTTTCTCTCACACGACCACTCAATCCCCCCGACCCGGCCGCCCCTTAAGTTTACCTATCGGCCAGACAAAAAGGCATTGCAACTGTAGGCCGAGAGACAGCCTAGCAAGCGGAGCGGAGCGAAACAGAAACAGAAACAGCTGCGTAGCTCCTCTGAGCATCCCTTGTCATTTTCATACCCTGCATCAAACCAAAGCTTTCCAAATTTCTCTGGCCACTTTTGCTCACGCCGCTTTTCGCTTTCTACAGAATATCCTGTCCCGAATCACATCCTCTTCAAGCGCCTGTCATCCAACTCTACAGCCTAACGAAGGTTCTTTCAGCCAGCGCACCACTTCCTGACGTATTCCACTTGTCGCCAGATCGTCGAAATGGCTGATTCCACTCTGGCCGCCAACGGCAACTCTCTTCTTGAGACCACCAAGACCAGTAAGGTATGTTTGTCTTTGAAATATGCTGTCCTTTTACGGGACATTTTGGACGCAATTTTGCTAACTGCCTTTTAGTATTTCCCAACGGTAGAGCGCTGCCCGCTACGAATTGAATTTCTTTATGTAGAACCGAGGAACTGACTTTTGCCCCAGACGCCGCCGCTGCGTATCAATCTGTCGCCAACGGTATGTAACATCACTAGAGCTCTCGTGATAGCTGGCCTGTTTTTGCTAACGCTGAATTTCCTTGCTCATAGGCCCCGTTGCTCAGAACGTCTACGACCACACTCAGAAGGCTTCCAGCGAGCTTTCCAATCTGGCTGCTGCTCGACGCACTCCCTCAGCTCCCGCTGCTACCGGCCAGCCTCTCACCCACTACCACTCTTTCTTCTCCGAGCTCCTTTCTTGGAACAACCCTCGTAAGTCAAGCCTATCTCTACATTCGATTAGCGTTGGCTGACTCCAGCCATAAAACAGGTGCATCTGCTATCGCCTATGCGACCATCGTCTCTGCCATCTTTGCAGCTCGATACCTAGATGTGCTCCGATGGGGTTTCAAGGTTTCGTGGATGGTCCTTGGTGTAACCATTCTTGCCGAGGTTCTCGGTAAGGTCATTCTTAACAACGGTTTGGCTACCCAAGTTCGCCCTCGACGATACTACACGGTTCCTCGTGAGACCTTGGACGCTCTTATTGGGGACGTCCACGAGCTCGTCAACTTCTTTGTCATTGAGGCCCAGCGAATTATTTTTGCTGAGAACGTCGCTGCTTCTGTTGCTGTAAGTTCGAGCTCTACGGCCCTACTAGTAGATGGAACTGACACAATTAATAGGCCTTTGTCGCTGCCTTCATTTCTTACTACCTTGTCAAGCTCGTCCCTTACTGGGGACTTGCTCTTATCGGCACCACCGTCGCCTTCGTTGTGCCCTTGATCTACACCTCTAACCAAGAGCTGATTGACGAGCAACTTCACCACGCTTCTGAGCTCATCAACTCCCAGACCACTCAGATCCAGAATGTTGCGTCCAAGCAGATGGAGCAGGTTTCTAGCCTCAGCAAGCAGTACGCTGGCGACTACAGCGGCAAGGTCCAGGATCTCCTCCGCGGCAAGACTCCCTCCCGTCAGAAGATTGACAAGCCTGAGCAGGCCAACTCTGCTTCTCCTGCCGTCCCCTCCTTTTCTGTCAAGCAGCCCGATTTCCCCTCCCCTCCCACTGAGGACCCCATCAAGTCTGAGAACCCCCCTCAGATCCCTACTCCTGCCGCCCTGAAGGAGGAGATGAATGAGCCCACCGCTATCGACACGGCAGCTCCTGATGTTCCCCGCGAGGACACCGTCCCCGCCAAGGAGCCCATGCTTGCTTCTTAGATGACCAGTGCGATACAGTTGCCATGTGTACACGAGCTGGGGAAAGGCATAGCTGGCCTAAGCAATAAATGTGTGGTACGGCATTTCGGAGCGTATGTCTTTCTTTGAATCGGGAGCAAGGGATTGTCAGATTGGAACTGGGCGTGAATTGGTTATTTTTGGGGAGCATTCCTTCGCACGCAATGCGACAAACGACTCTAGTTGACGTTGATGAGGATGGTTAAAATATGGATAAACTGGGCAGATGCTGGAGTCTGGGTGAGGGCCCAAAGACAGGCCCTTGATTAATACGTCGATGGATGGAAGACTCGCAGCATCTGGCCCACGGCTTGTTTTTATGCGCCTGCGTCTCAAGGATAGGTGTTTTAGGATTGTTACTGTGTAGCTTACTGAAGGCTGATGCCATTGACTCAACCTCTCTATCGAGACATGATTTCAACTTGTATTCTTATTATATCAAGACTCCATTCAGCATGATGCCCCGTGTCATATAAGATTTGTGGCCAGGATATGCATGCATGCATGCATCTATCTCTTCACCATAGCAAAAGGGAACCGTAGTTGAATGTGCACATGCAGTATGATTGATTATGTTTTGTTTCTCGAAACGCCAACCCAACAAGGTATACATCTATCACTTTTCTATCTCCAACAGAGCGGAAGTAACCCAGGCTTATATGTTGACATCTTTTACTTCCTTCGCTTACCACCACCGCCATCTTCGGCAGCAGCACGCTTGCGACCATTCTTGCGCCAAAAGTCCTTTGACTCGCGCTTCTCGCGGGCCTCCTTCTTCTCCTCGTTGTCGGCAAGCTTCTTCTGGAAAGCAGCACGGTTTTTGTCCTTTGCAGCACGTCGCTTGGCGGCAGCGTCGTTGCGGATCGTGAGAAGCTGCTGCATAAGTGCCCGGGCCTTCTTCTCCTCGGAGTTATTGGACATGACAACGACGCGCTTCTGCATGTACGTCTCCTTCTTCTGCTTCTTTGTCTCGACAATCTGTGACTTGAAGGGCAGCTCGGCGGCGAGGGCGCGGGGGACGCGCAGAGGGTTGAAGTGGCGGGTCTCGCGCTCGATGGGACGGTACTGGCTGTTCTTGAGCTGCGGGGTGGCGACGCCCTGATCGCGACGGACTTCGCCCGTGAGGCGCATGGGCTGCCAGCCGATGAGGTTGGTGACGGGGTTGTAGAAGCGGTGAGGCTTGATGGGGTACCAGGCGCGCAGGAAGACAATGTCGCTAAGTAGGATCTTGTCTTCAAAGGTGGCACGGAAGTGGCCTTCTGGTTTGGACAGGGCGCGCTTGATCTGACCACGAACACCTGAGACAGTCTTGATGGAGGCGCCCTCGAACTTTGCGATCTCGAGCGACGAGTTGAACATGTCTTTGATGAAAGCGGTGTTCTTGTAGATCTTTGCGGGCGTACCCGTGAGCTTAAGCTTCTTGACAATCTCGGTGGATTCGTCGACGCTGAGGACGGTGCCAGTGGCGGCGATACGGAAGCCAGGCGTCGAGGCAGCCATGGAGTTGAAGCACACGAAGCCCGTGTTGGGCGCGATGAGGGGCCCGTAGATGGTACCGAAGCAGTGCATGTGCTCGGGCGTGTACTTTAGCATGCGGTTACGCGTCCGCGAGTCGGTGGTGCTGTAGATGGGCATTGTCTGGAAGCGACGCCAGCCGAGGGAGAAGATGAGGGGGTCATTTGTCTTGAGGATGCGCTTGTGCCAGCGGTGACGCTTGATGCGCACCTGAAGGAAGCCAAAGCGATCCTCGGTGGCAGAGAGACCGCCGATAACGATGGGACGACGGGCGTTGAAAAGGTTGACAAACTCGGCTGGGACGCCTTCGAGGACGACCTTTGCGTATTTACCAGCGCGGTAGCCCTCAACGACAGCGCGTTGACGCTCATCGAGGTTTTCAAACTCCTCCTTGTTGATGTCAAGTTGCTTCTGGATAACAGCCTTTTGCGCCTCGTACCACTGGTCCTCACCAAACTCTTGAACGTCGCCACCCTCTCGTCGGGCGTTGGCCTTGTCGTTGAGGAAACCTTCACGATCTTCTTCCTCGAACCTCATCTTGAGCTCCTCCTTTCGCTTGGCGTTCTTTTCTCGTTCGGCTTCGATGTCTTCGGCTGTTTGCTGTGGTGCCTCGCCTTGGCCCTCAGCTTCGAGATCCTCAAAGACACCATCGCCTTCATCGTCGTCATCCTCTCCGTCTTCCATGCCATCACCATCTTCATCTTCATCTTCGTCGTCACCTGCGGCCAGGGCTGCTGATGTGAATTTCCGCCGTAGAGCCTCGACGTTCTTTTCTGATGCCCATTTCGCTGCTAGATCTTCGTAGTCGAACGCGGGTATTGACCTGTCCTCCACGGCGTCTTCCTGCTCCTGTTTTGACTTTTTGAAGAAATCATCGTCCTCGTCGTCGTCTTCGATGTTCTCTTCCTCGGACTCGCCCTCTTCGCCCTTCCATCGCTTCAGGGCGTCTTCGGGGCTTAGTGAGTCGTCGTACATGAACCTGGCCAGGTCACTTGTGTGATAGGAGCGCCTCTTGCCGTGAAGCTTCATGGCAGTGCCGTTCAAGTTGTCCTTCCACCTTAATGCTGCTGTTTCCTCGTCGGAATCGTACTCTTCGTCGCCGTCGTCTTCCTCCTCTTCTTCGCCAGACATTGATCCAAGATCAGAGTCACTGTCAGCAAAGGCAAGATCGTCATCACCAAGATCCTTGTCGGCGTCTTTGTGGAACATCTTGCCCAACTTGCCCTCGTTGAACTCGACCTCGGCATCTGAATCGATATCCTCGTCGCCACTGTCAAAGCCCTCCTCGTCCTCGTTCTCTTCCTCGTCACCATTCTCGCGCTCGTAAACTCTAGCCTTGCGTTGTGTTTTCCTTCCCGTGTCCTCCTCTTCGGGCACTGTATCAACCTTCTCGCCGCCCTTGAAGAGTTGCACGCCACCGTCCATCTGACCAAGAAGCTTTCGCTCAGCCTGAAGACCAACGATCATCTCCTCTCCTTCTCCTCGCTCGGCATCGTCTTCGTCCTTGTCGAAGCTAAAGCCCTTGTCGCTGGTGATCCAGATGGCATCGCCGTCAATCTTTAAGCCGCTGCGATCTGACATGGGCGCATGTAGTTTCTTTTCCTTCTCGTCAAGTCTCCGTCGCCCGGTCTTGCCTGTTATCTTGGCTAGTGCCTGCTCCATAGATGGTGTTGGACAGGGATCTGGCATGACCTCCATATTGGAAACTGTGAAATCGCCTAGACCAGGAACATGGACTCGCTGGCCTTGCGACGAAAAGTTTGTACCTCGTAGATAGCCCGACAAAACGATTGATCGGTCGCAGTTGGGGTCTTCTTCGATCTTGGTGGGATGTGTGATATCTCGGAAGCTGTCGATGATGGAGTAAGGGTGGGAGTTGCGCCAGACGAGCGGACGAGGGTTCTTCATAACGGAGAGGAAGCGCGACAAGTTGTGAATTTCTCGGTCAGGATATCGGCCGTTCATGACACCGGAGAGGTAGAAAAGATGAGCGCCCTGGTACAGCTCGGTCCAAAGTCTCCTCTTGAGTCTCTTCTTCGCGTCCTTGAGCGCCTGTGGCTTGCGGAACAGGTCGAGATGGGTCAGAATACCAAAGACATTGCCCGGCATACCAGTCGCAGCTAGGATGTTGAGGAATTCCATAGTCTCCATCTCGAAGCCATAGTTTCCGTCAATCATGAGAAGGACAATGTCTGCGATCTTTGCGATGTCGACCATTGCCTCGAGCTCATTGGGACACTCGACAAAGGTTAGACGTTGCTTCTTGGATGTGACGACCGTGATGGGGCCCTGAGGATCGGTTATTGTTTCCTTGGCATATCGTCGAATGAGCGACTTCATCAAAGTCGTCTTGCCTACACCGGGAGGGCCAACGATGGTGACGAGCCGAGGCGGGGCCTCGTCGGGCAATCGGTCGACGAGCGGGACATGGAGACGCTTTTCCTTGATCTATTGACGATGATTAGTATTGGAGTATCAATTGAGAAGGTGTTGTGTAGTCCTACGTCTGAGGATCTCGCTGCCTGTCTTTGAAGTTTGCCAGGATTGGCAAAAGAGAATGCCTTTGGATTGCGCTCTGCAGTACAAGTGTTAGTATGCGCTGCTGTCGCAAAGGGTGAGTAGAGTATAACACAACATACCTCCTGTATGTTGCTTCTTTTCCTTTCTGTCCTTGGACTTGCGATGCGGCTTATGTACTTGGTCCTCCATGGCTGCGTGCGACGTCTTCAACAACTTCCAAAGACCATCACTAAACTAGCACGGCTCTGTCGCCTCTGCCTTTGAATCTAAAAATTTCCTACGTTGAACGGGAAAATTTGTCCGATAAGGTGATAAGCTACTAGCGCGAGCTTATCAGCGGGACTAGCGGAACCAGCCACCAGCTGCCAAATGCCACTTGCAGCCACATGTGGCTTGTCTAGATCTCAACGTCAAAAGATCCAACGCAAGGTTCTTGTAAGAGCTGCCCTTTTGAGCATAGATCTTGTCGAGTCGCATAACCAACGCGTAGTCGTCGACTCATTGCCGTGTGACGCATAATCTGGATTCTGACCGCTTGCTTTTCTGCAATCGAATAGACCCCGGATTGATGAGTTGTCACAGTGAATTGGAGTGTGAGAACGCGGCTAAATGACGACTCATCAAGCGTAATATCAATATTCATATGCGGACGATATGTTATTTGACGTCTTCATTTGATGCCTAGCCTATGGCGTCTGTAGTGAGACCTAATGTAGTTGATATGCTCACCTGGAGGGCTGTAGCATTTACATCAGTACATACCTCACACATAAAACTAGAGCAATCAATTAGCAATTGATCGAGATGTATACCCAACTTTACGCAAAGAGAAATCGGACAATAAAATACCAGGACCCTTCGGATGATCCTTGGTCGAAAGCTATCTCTTTACTCTATCATATCCTCGTAATTCCTTGATTATTTGCTCAACCACCAGCTAGTCAGGATGTGAACCATACGGAATTTTCTTGTCTGGACCAAGTGAGTAATAGTTCCTGCAAGAAACGACCTTGCATTTGAGTCTAACCTCGAGTGGCCAATACATACAGCATGCTATTCTCCTTTTTATCCAAAGCGTCACCCATCAACCACACCTCGGAAACATTATAGTGGCTAGCTGACGTTGCTTACACGTACAACCACCCCTTGGCCCTTCGTCAACCCTATACGCAGGCTACTCCATTGCTTATGAACAGTCCCTTGTCAGCCCTAGCGGCTGGTAGAGGCTTTCGTCGCGACTCACGCAATTCACGGTGATGACTGGAAAGGTGATTATGCAGGACTGTCTGTGCTGGTGAGGTTTTGCAGGCTCAAGGTTGTTGAGGATGGTAAGAGGCCAATGCATAAGTAATACTACCGTGGTAGATAGAGGGTATAAAACAATGAGGATGAACGCCTTATGGACTTTAATCCAAGGCATCAGCTCAGCCCCCAACAACAATACTGATCACAAGCTTAACAGCTTAATTCAGACTTTGTCAACCATTATCAACAATTCTAATCACCTACACGGCCTCTTCAACTTCACCAACATGTCCAACATAAGCAGCAACATTCCCACCCCCAGCTGTAAGCACTCATAGCCAAGATCTCTAGCCAGGGAACATAGTACTCACTCCCGACTCTAGCTAAGGTAGACTCTACCACGGACTACAAGTACAGCAGCTCCAAGGCTACCGATCCCGAGACAGCCTCCATTGCCACATTTTCTTCTTCTGCGCCTCTTTTCAAGAAAGATGAGAAGAAGAAGAATGGAACAAATATCGATGCGAAGAAGCTCCAGGAGCAAGCCCTTAGGTCACAAATCCAGTTCAGCATGTAGCTGTGACGTGAGGACAGCCTCTGAGGAGGCAGTAGTTGCTTCTTGGGGCCAAATTTGATTTGAAAAGCGGATTGAAAAGAAAGATTTGCGAGAAAACATCGCAAGGACATTGTCAAGAAGACCATGTGATACAAGGGCGGAAAGACAGTGATGGGTATCTTGAACTATATGTAAGGTTAATGTCTATAATCATTAAATAAACACAGTTATTCGCCTTCTCTGCGTAGGAATGGGTTTTACTAGAAGCTATCGTCTAGAATGTCCTCGTTCATTTTCACCATGGTAGGGCTATATTCAGATGAGTTAGGATCAGCCCCAGCATCCAGCAGAATATCGCCCACGATTCGCTGGCTTGCCTCTCGCGCTACAGATGAATGTTAGTATAACTCGTTCCTAGAGAGATTGCAACACAACACAACTCACCAGGTGTTTGCAAGAGTTTCGAAGGTGGCAACGCAAACTGAATCGTCTTGGGCGGACTCATGCCGGCGTATAAATCAATATCTTCGTCCTCTTCCTCGCTATCCCAGTCAATCTCATACTTGTCCTTGCCCTTGGTGCTCTCTTCGACAAATACATCCCTCGTCTTGCGAGCCGTCGCAGGCGTCTGCACACTAACACCAGGTATGCGAGGACCCTGGGTCGCCGCCTGAAGACGCTGTCGGGCGTTGGTCTTATATGGTGACATGAAAGCCTCGCTGCGCAGAGTTGGCACCGCCATCTCGGGGGACGACCCAGGCGAGTCATTCCATGCGGCTTTCTCTTTGTTGGGTTGAGCGCTCTTGAGCGGTGAGATACGCAGGGCGGGCTTGTGAGGAGTGGCCTGGATACGGTAGTTCTTGTCGAGGACACGATGCAGCAGCGGGTCTTTATGAGGTTGGATGGATTGCTCGCCCGTCATGGTGTAATCGCGCTGGTTCTGGGGTGTCATCGACATGTCGGGGAGTCTGGCGGTGTGCTGCGCGAACAGGACGGTCGAGTCCTCGTTGTCGTCGAGTACTGTGGTGTTGTTGTTCTCTTCGCCCTGCATCTCACGCTTCATCAATTCGTAGGGCGCTTCGAGGTCGGAGAATCTAGTCTTTGTCTTGCCAGGCCGGGGCGTGCTTCCGGTGAGCTCAGCGTCGTCGAGGAGGGAGTCTTCGGCTTGGAAGGTAGATTGCTCGGCGCCAGTGGCAGTGGTAAGGTCTTCGTCATGGTGAGCTGTGTAGTTTGTTGTTGTATCTTCCCTCATTGCCGTGCTCTCTTCCACGTTTGTAGTACTCTCATCATCGTTGGCGAGCTCCTCGTAGCCGGAGAGGGATACGTTGGCCGAGGCCTCGAAAAACTGCTTCCAAAACTACAAGACGTAAGCTCAAATAGGCGGTATATCATTTGAAAAGCGGATAGTACCTTGGAAGCTTCCCAAACAGCTCGGGAATGCTCTCCATACTGCTCTACAAGAGGTAGAATGCTTGTTGTTACTATGCGATGCGACTTGCTAAAGTTGTGGTCGATTTCTTGAAGAGTGAGGGTTATGGACTGCTCAAGCCTCTCAAGCTCCTCTGTCAAAGACAGGTTACGCGCTGCTGCACTTTGTCGAGACATTTTGTGATGAATGTGTTGGATTGGGTTGGATTGGGTTGCTATGATGGAAGCCCTTGTTTACTCATGATAAATTCAATGCGCCCCACGCAAAGAGGGGCACCACCCACCTCAAACATCTAAGTACTACTAACCTACCTAATACCTAAGTAGGTAAGTAATCGAGGCAAGCCGTCACTTAGATACCTAAGGTACTTACACGTACCTATCTAAGTACCATATTATCCCCAAACATTGCTGAGTACGCTTTGAAAAACCTATGTTGACCCTAGGCCCTATATACATTATTTCCCATCTGGCGCAAGGAACCAACTAAGCCAGCCTTATGACTTAGACGGACACTTGCCACGACTTTAGACGCTTGCAGCCATGTTTAGAAAGACCCCAGTTCACAAATTACATCATTGTCAAGTGTAGAAGCCATAGGAAGGCAATAACTGCTCTCCGATGGCGAGTGTTCATCATAGGTCGCCTGAAAAGTACAGTTGGTTTATGAGGAGAGAGAAGTGGAGGGATTATGGCATGAGCTTTATACCATGTGAAAAGTTACTGTGTCTTCTAGCCTAAGGCTTCAAATCAGTAGAGTTTTATAGAGCTGGGCCGTAGGAGAGCTAAATGCGCAAACTCTCCTTACTCTTGGGGGGGGTTGGGTTCCATGAAGGGGCATAAACCGATACATCAGACAGATCCCTATCATTATTACTCAAAAAATTAGGACAAATACTTGTGTATTCATTCACAAGCTTTGACTAAAATCCTTGATCCTATCCTAATCCTTCTAGTGCTTGGTGTAGTAATCGCTCATGTCCAACTTCATCAAAAGCTGTGCAACCATATGATCCTCACCAATGCCTTCCTGCTTCAGTCCTAAGTCATCCGAAACCTTGTTGCTGGTCGATCGACTCTTTTCTGTCAAGGCTCGACAGACAGTCATGAAAACTTGCACCCTTTTCTTGAAGTTGCTGTATAGACGCCTCAGTTGTTGCGTTTCTTCAGGGTCTGTGGTTTGGCTCTTCCCCATCGCCTTTGTCCGAGAGAATTTGGCGTACTCCAGGACCGCGGTAAAGATCTCCTCGAGAAGCTTCAGCACTGGCTGTTGTCGCTTTCTGAGGAATAGAGAAAGCATGATTCGATCCAACACTCGCGAGTGGAATTCTCGAAGTCTGTCAGGACTCTCCACCTTGTCCGGCGTACTCGTGGCGCCAGAAGGATTCTTCAAGTCGGCCTGGATTTTGTCGAGCTTGGCCTCAAATGCTTGCCAGGGAATAGCGACTCCAGCGTCCATGAAGAACGAAGTGATACCAGAGACGAAATGATGGGCTTCTCGAGTGAATCGATACGAAATGTCCTCAGGATCGCTCCAGCGGCTGATCCTAGCATTGACGTCTCGGAACAATTGGTTGACGACATAAACCATCCTCATGATTCTCAAGAGAAGTTTAAAGATGCGATCGTATTGCGTCAGAATCATTGGCGTAATGATACTTGACAGAGCATTCGGCGCCTTGTATGACAGCCGCAAGAAATCTAGAGCCTCTAGGGAATCTGGATTCATGCACTTGTCAATCTCTTCCTGCGATAGATCTCGCACAGCGAAGCTCAGATCTCCTGGCAACTCAGATGAATCTCGCGATATACTAGTCAGCTTCTCATTAGCGAACTGATTGTCTGAATCGAAGCTCTCCGCCAAAACCCCCATAAGGGCGAGCCGCAACTCAGAGCTCGCTGGTGGCCAAGTATCCCGTCCTCCGAGACGCAGGCCCATAACACCCCCTTGCCGCGCAACTCCCACCTGTCGTTCAGCGGTTTCCATGTCGGGATCGAATAAGGCGTGAGACAAGCGGCTGATAAACATGCCACTGCCAAATAGGTGAAAATCACGGTGCATTTTGAGGTGGCCACGCAAATCGTGGTTGCTGAAAAGCAGTCGAAGACTCTCTTGGCTGACAACTTCAGATTGGGCAGAGGCAATACCTCCAAACGAAAGCACTGGAAGAAGTGACGGGTGAGGTGTGAAATCAAAACCACTGGTGGGGGTTCGAGGGGCCCGGGCAGATGTCTTAGCCAGATGCTCACGAAGAATCTGGCTCAAGATGTCCTCTTCACTCATATCAGGCAGTGGACGATCCATTGCTTCGAGAGAAGTCATGAGTTTTGTTTCTGGCGTGCCCTCTGCGCTGGTAAGCGTCATGTTTTGCTCAGGTTGGAAGCCTGTAAACACATAGCCTGCTGGTATGCCGTACTCCTTCTGAGTAGGCGAGCATTCATGAATAGCCCCCAAAAGATCGCCATGATACTTTTTGGCGCGTTTCTCGAGATCCTCAATGGCATCCCAGTCGTAAAGCCACTTCACCTTTGGGGGTTGGGTCGCATCGATGATATTCGGCGAAGCCAAAGGGTGTTCTGGGTGGCATTCCCTAATGAACCGCAGATTCCTGCCTGTTTCGAAGATGGACTTGGCGATGTCATAGGGCATGAAATGAGGCATCTTTCTCTCGTCCAGCCGAAAGTCGATGTCTTCTACTTCCTGTCCAAAGTCGTCTGTGTATTTCTCTGTGTCAACTTTGATGAAGCCTTTGCTTGCTCCAACATTAGCCTTAGTCAAGGGGATCCCTTCTTCTCGCCTGGTCCCGATCCATTCTTCCAAAAACTCGATCCAGGGTCGCGAAACTCTCTGCAAGACTTCGCGCATGATGCCTCGAAGTTGTTCCTCACCATAGTCGACAGAATATGCCTCGTGAAACAGAAGGGAGAGAACATGTTCGTCTGCATAATGTTTGCTGAACTTGGAGGTAAGCCGATGGAAGGGTGTCAATATAGCAAGAAGTCCTTTGACAGTAGACTGAAGCTCCAAAAGAGATCGAGGAGTCTGGCCATGGAGGGCCACAAACCGCTGGACGTCCTTGAGAATCTGGTCTATGGTACTAGCTAGAGCAACACCGCATTTGGACGTGCGCTTTGCATAAGTAGTGTTGACGAAAGAGCGTAGGTCGAAGAGTATCGAGCCACATCTGTGGCATTGTTTCTCTAGTCCGCGAAGCACATCTTTTGAATATCCCGTAACCCGCATACTAGGTAGTGCTGGTACAAATGAGCGTCCTTTCTCCAGTTTGGAGAAGAAGACGGACTCCTGACCGAGCGCCAACGCAAGCAGGGAGGAAAAATAGGTCTTGATGTCGACAACAGGTACATCGGAGCTTTTGAGCTCGAGAGGATCGATAGACCAGTCTAGAAGGGCATCGTAGACAGTCGACCCAGCTTCGGTGACCAAAGGCGGCTGTCTACCTATTGCTGTGCCTGCGATGAAGCCATCCCAGGTCTTGTGCTCAGCGGCTTTCTGGGTTGGTTTATCGGTATCTAACCAGATATCTTCTTCTGGCTCTGCATCTTCAATACCTTCCGTAGGGACCGGGGCATCGTCGGTAGCGGTAGTCTTTTCCAGCTCTGGCTCTAATTGAGGTTCAGGCTGAGGCTGGAGGGATGGTAGTTTGAAGAAGCCGCTTTTCTCGACTGATACTTGAGCAAGCTGTATTGAGCTTGAGTCTACATATTCTGCATTTTACCCATTAGTATGAGTGCAACAGGGAACCTGTATTTAAGGGTACCTTTAGGAGAAAAGAAGGGATTCTTGGTGTCTGGGTCGAGAGCCAACTGATGCAGATATTTGGATGTTTTCCAAAAGTCGGGTATAGCAAAGACCGCTGCAAGATCTTCTGTGAATTCTTGAGCCATGGTTACTATTCAGAATCAAGACCATGCGTAAGCCAATATCGTCTGTAATGCGACATATTTTGGGTTGAATATTCAACTTGAGCTTGCCCAAGGCAATTAACGCGAGGTGAGGTTGGATGCCTGGTGAGGAATCTCCCCCGCGACGCGTTTCAGTGAATGTTAGAGGGCCGTGTTTCAGGGACCCTGTGCGCTAAAAATGCCAGTGCTGGGGACCTGCGGGAGCTTGAGAGCTCCGGGATGCTATGATTTCATCGCAGCCAACCAAAGCATCGAATTGGATCATCACCCATCCATTCATAGCTTGAATCCTTCCTTCAACTTTGTTTTGTTTGGATCGTCAACAACAACATCCATATCTACAAGACGCTGCCGCCGATAAAGAAACCACTTTTGATCATATATGAAGCACATTCTATCCACATCATTATTCTCCCCACTTTAACTACTACAACGCGCTCATAATGGCGCCTAGTAGATCTAAACGTGCGCGAGCCAGCACTCAAACAGCTGCGACGCCATCGGCTGCGCGAGATGACGATGCAATGGACGTCGACACTCCCCAAGCCGACGATCAAGAGGAACCAAATGAGCCAACAGAACAGAAACCAGACAACAATTACAATGATCTCTGGACCGACGACCAAGTGGCTTCACTATTCAAGGGTGTCATTCGCTGGAAACCAGCTGGTCAGTTCTTTGGATGCCTTTCCTCTTCACCTGATCGTTTCTAACCAAATATTCGCAGGAATGCACAGGCATTTTCGAATGATAGCAATCTCGGAGCACCTGCGAAACCACGGCTTTGATCCCGATCTATATCAGCACACGCGCATTCCCTACATCTGGCAGAAGCTCAAGACCTACTATAACCTAGAGGTCATCGACGAACGAGAGAACTTTGACGAAGATGAAACCGAAGATCGCTATGTCGAGTTTTCTCTCCCAAGGGAGCAATTCTTTCACGCCATGATGCAGCGTGCCGCTGCCGACCCCAGCGAAGCACCCACGTCACCCGCTCAACTAGACCTCTCACCACCACCATCCTCCCCAGCCAAGAAGCGAAAGAGAGGCGACACCAAGACTAGAGGTACCTCGGTAGACGACACAGAGGACGGTACGGACGCCCAATCACCAGTTCCCAAGACAAAGCGAGCCGCTTCGCGACAGAAGAAGAAGCCGGCAAAGGCTGAGAAGCAAGAAAAGGCCGAGACTACAGAAGAGGAAGACGGAGAGGAAGAAAGCGAGAGCTCTTCAAGTGAGGAAGAGGAAAGCGCTGAGGAGAGTGGAACACCAGTCTCCAAAGCAACCAGAGGTGCCAAGAAGGGACAGAAGGCAACAGCCTCGAAAGCAAAGGCAAGACCCAAGAGAAGACGTTAAATTGTAGTAGTATGGGCTTGTGCAGTGAAAAGTACCTATAGACGGGACGGTTTAGATACCCCTAGCAATGGAATTCATGAATATGTAATTATCACATCAAAGACCAGCTTCTTGTCAGACACTCGCTGGCTATGCCCAAGTAATTCACACGATTCTCGACAGTATTCCATTCCCTATTTCCCCTCCCACTCGCTGCGGTACTTGGTCTTGGTCCTCCAATCCCTTCCTATGGGAAAGATGCTCTCCACGTCCATCGTAGACCGCTGCACAGGAGCCGGCTCCGGCATCTTAGGCAGTTCAATAGGCGGTTTCTTCTGCAGAAGATCCCACATCTCAGCTTCGGCCTGCCAGCTAGCATACTGGTCAAGTTCTTCGGCATACTGTTCCTGTCGTCGCTCTGTGGCAATGCGGTTCTTGAGCGTCTCCTTCTTACGGTATGTTTCTGGGAAGTCGGCAGCTGAGAATTGTAATATTTCATTTGCTTCGCGCTCGATGGTGAGGTCGTCTTCGGTAAAAGTGGAGGGTTCTTTAAAGCCTGCACCTAAGCCCTCTTCTTCAGAAGAGTCGCAAGGGCTATGTGGTGGGATTTTGGGTTCAGCGCCTGACTCGCTGGCTTCTTCGTCTGCTGATAAGAGATTCTCGACTTGTTCGTAGCTGAGAGGTTCGCGCTCGCCTTCCTCGTCTCGGTTGGGTGGCTCTTCATGCACTTCGAGGCGCAGTCTTCGTGCACATTTTCTCCAGAATTCGAAGGAGTTATTCAGGCCCAAGGAGGAGACAGCCGCTTCGACATCTTGCGCCCTGACAATATCGCGGGTAGATGGTATGAGTTCCTTTTTGGCCTTTATTCTTGACATACTGAGAAATATGGTTGTTTGGACAAGTCTCTTGGTGAAGGAGACTGCCAGTGAGTGGAAATCCTCGAATGTAGTAGCCCACATAGAGGGAGGCCTATTATCGATGGAATGCCAATTCTCACTAGGTATAGCTGAATTCATAAAGATGCGCTCTGAAAGTTTCAACCAGGCGTGGAGATTGAAGAGTCCAGAGAAGGGAAGTTCTTGGCCCTCGGCAATAGGCTCCCTATTATCTAGTCGGCGAGCAATCCTTGGTGTGATATCCCAGCATTCTCCCCATTTACTCTCTTCCCTCTGTTCTTCTTTACGCTCCTGACGCACAGATATAGCATCTGCGGCTTCATCTAGGGCGTGACAACATTGCTGGCTAAGCTCAACTGCAGCTGTAATTTCTGAAAACTCAATCGCCGGACGTCTAACCGCTCGCTGTCGGATAAGTCGTGCTTTTTGAAGGACGCCAAGATAGTGGTTCACCTCAATCTCGCTCTTTGTGCCTATGCGCAATGCGATTCCCGGAAGGTCGCTCTGCCCCAACCGTGCGATGGCCTCAAAGAAGAGCTTCTTTTCTGATGTTGACCAGGAGGTGAGGCCTATTTGGCTTGGGTAGAGGGATTCATCGTCATCGGCGAGACAAACACGCTGGGCTGCATCATTGATGTCGCTGTTGAGAAGATCCAAGTAGTCAGTGTTGAGAATCCCTTTTTGTCTTTTGAAAACCCGTGGAATCAAATCCTCCTCGGCACTTCTTTTGAGCAAAGATTGGCCGTTCTCGTCGTTCGTTTCGTCCTCGCTCCCAGTGTAGACACTGCCAGATGCGTCGGTATTGTCGTTTTGTTCATGAAGAGGCGGTGCCAAGTCCTCTTCGTTCACCTCTGGAACTTCAAAATTCTCTCCATCGCTGAGGCCATCGGCGAGTTCATCCCCGAGTGGTTCATAGTTTGTTTCTGACTCCATGCTTCGTTGTTGATGGGATCTAGGGAATGCTGAGAAAGTGAAAACATGGTAGCAAAGAATTGATTCAAGCAAGGTGCTCCAACTTTGGAGTGAGTACAAATTCAGTGAAGAAGAAAACAAAATCGCTTAATTATCATGTGAAATCGTCAGTATCGGCTTTCAATATTTCGCCATTTTGTTGATCGATAATACTTTTGAACAGGCTTCAGACGTCAGGAAATGTTAGTGGTGGTAGGTTTGCTTACATAATGCAGTTACTATCGTCAACCTTCTCAGAATCATTAGTCGAGTCGTCAGGCATTTTCACTACAACTCAATGAGACAAAGTGTTTTTTCCTTGCACTCCTCATCATGTGCAATGTTACGAGTTTTATCTAGGTGTTTTTTCCAACCGAAAGCCGTGAGGTTTCCCTTGGCGATAAAATCTCGGACGTTCAGAGCTTTCGCCTCAACCGTTGCTCATGAAACGCCAAAGCTACAGCTTCGAGATTATCAAGAAGAATGCATTTCGTCAGTCTTGACCTCTTTGGAAAATGGACATAAGCGAGTTGGTATTTCATTAGCTACTGGTAGTGGGAAAACAGTAAGTCTTTCCTCGCAATCTCTGCGGGCAATTGATTGACTTTGAAAAGGTCATCTTCACTCAACTCATTGACAAGATTCCACCCTTAAACAAGAATGCTACGCAAACATTGATCTTGGCTCATCGTCGTGAGCTCGTGGAACAGGCAGCGAAACATTGTCAACGGGCGTATCCAGACAAGAAAATCGAGATTGAGATGGGCAATGTCCATGCAACTGGAACTGCCGACATCACAATCGCCAGTGTACGGAGCATTGTTTCACAAGGTAGACTTGACAAGTTTGATCCATCTCGCTTCAAGCTTCTGTTGGTTGATGAGGCCCATCATATTGTTGCCCCGGGTTATCTCAAAACTCTTCGCTATTTCGGACTTGATAAGAAGCAACCTAAGTCTCCAAATCTAGTTGGCGTGTCTGCCACGTTTTCACGGTTCGATGGAGTCAGGCTTGGAGCAGCCATCGACGAAATTGTCTATCACAAAGATTATGTGGATATGATTTCTAAGAAGTGGCTGTCAGATGTCATTTTCACAACAGTCGAATCCAAAGCCAATCTGTCAAAAGTCAAGAAGGGCGCCTTTGGCGACTACCTCCCCGGAGAACTCTCCAAAGCTGTCAACACCAGCGAAATAAACGACATTACAGTGCGCAGTTGGATGGCGAAGGCTCCAGGGAGGAAATCCACCCTAGTGTTTTGCGTCGATGTCGCTCATGTCGTTGAGCTGACAGAGCGATTTCGGAAACACGGCTTTGACGCAAGATATGTTACTGGAGAAACTGCCAAGGTAGAGCGAGGCGAGACTCTGGATTCCTTTCGAAAGGGAGAGTTCCCGGTACTTGTAAATTGCGGCGTCTTCACTGAGGGAACTGATATTCCCAACGTTGACTGCATTGTTCTCGCCAGACCGACAAGATCACGCAACCTACTCGTTCAGATGATTGGCAGAGGAATGCGGCTTCATCCTGGGAAGAAGAACTGTCACATTATTGATCTCGTCTCGAGTTTGGACACTGGGATTGTGACCACACCAACACTGTTCGGTTTAGATCCAGATGTTCTGGTAGAAAGAGCAACAGTGAACGACCTACGCAACATCAAAGAGAACAAAGAGACAGAGCATGTCAAATCGCAACAAGATCTATCTTACACGACCGGACCAAGCACGGATAGTGTCACATTCACAGACTATGACTCGGTTCTAGATCTTATTGCCGATACATCTGGGGAGAAGCACATCCGTGCCATCAGCCAATACGCCTGGGTTCAAGTTGGACAGGAAAAGTTTGTTCTGTCGGCCCCAAGCGGTTCGTATGTTCGCATCGAGAGGGTCAGTGAGCGGCTCAACACTCCAGCGCCTGTGTATCGAGCCATCGAGGTGCGGGCTCTACCCCCTGGCGTCGCCAAATCTCCATACGCAATGCCCAGGGAAATCCTTACTGCTGCCACATTCACCGATGCAGTACACGGAGCCGATAGCTATGCGGCGAAGATGTTCCCCCATAACTTCATTCACCGCTACCAGAGATGGCGGTCACTACCACCCACACAAGGGCAAATCGACTTTATCAACAGGATGCGTGGCAAAGCAAAGCCACTTACTGCTGATGAGCTGAACAAAGGCAAAGCTACAGATATGATAACGAAGCTCAAGCATGGCGCTCGAGGCCAATTTGCAAAAATAGAGGCAGGACAGAAAAAACAAGAAAGGCAGAGTAGAGCTGCTGAAGCTAAAAGGCTCCGAGAGCATGTCAGGGTAGGACCTGTGGCATCGTGATGGCGAGGTGAGCCACATGCCGGAGACTTTGGCTCTGTAACAACATGTATAACACACCGGATATAGACGGCGGGGAGGCGTTGAACTGAGGGCTTTTTGTATATATGTGTACATCAGGCGCTTACATGGAATCATTGTAGAAGCCAACACGAATCACATTGTATAACCATACAGCGTTGCAAACAACCTGAGCCACGAGTCTCTGAGTAACTAGGATCAAAGAAGCTGGGCTCTTGGTCAACCTCGTGCAGACATGGGCCGGTTTCCACCGAAGATGTTACCGTGACAGAGGATCTCGTGTCAATTCGGAACTCGTGGCCTAAGAAGCAAACAATTTCAGAGACGAGTCGAGTCTCTGAACGACTGATTCTATATATGCATCACATCGAGACCTGTCCCTGGGTTTCTCTTTACCGCGTGATTCACCAACGGTGGAGCAACATTGAGGGACTCGTCAGCTGGTGGATGGGTGAGAGGAGGGATATATCCTCAAGTACCTAGGGGATAACCTCATCTCTTTGCCTCTCGACATCGGTGATGAGAATTTGTAGCGTCTCAAACTGTTCCTCGACCGAGTGGGCCAAGGGGCCTCCTACGTTACCCTTTGAAGGCACTCGTTCGCAGTGCCAATTTGAACAGTTTAACAGCGTTTTTTCTCTTGTCATGTCTGTTGTTTACTCTTGTTCTCGCCCTGCCACCGTTTTGTGAGTGTAAGTGACTAACACTGCTGGGCAGTTGTTCGGTTCACTCGCACACAACTGGGGTTTTCATTCACCTTACGCACACGAATTTATTCTGTTCTCTAGTTCTTGACTTATATCACTCATCTAAAACTTTGAATCGAACTCTTCTCAAAACATTGAGGCATCCCGAGTCAAACCTTCAACATGTCGTCGAACAATTCCACGTCTTCGTGTGTTCGACCTCCCTCTTGTCTCCTGATTGAGAAACCTTACCAACAAGACTCTCACGAAAACTACCGCCAAGAGAGGCACGACTCTTGTGCCATCGCTGATTCTGTGAGCCCTCAAAATACCTTCTCACCACGAACGCGACGAGCTCTTGAAGAGTACCTCTCTAGCTCTAACTCGGCCGCCGTCTGCTCAATCGGGCTTCCTACTCCCCCTACCAGCCCTCACAAGAGCAACATCAAGCCTCAGCGTATAGTCAAGTCTGCATCTGTTCCTATCTTCGAATATGATGAGGAGCCCTTGACTGTCCATCTCCAAGAATTCAATGGCCCTCCAGCTATTGGCGACCCTAAAGTCCTGAAGCCGCCAAAGCATACCTTTGACGAGTACCCCCCTCCTGCTCGCGAAGAGTACCCCGAGGATGGAGACATCGTCTTCAAGCCAGGGTTCATCGATCACCCACATATTGGGTTGGCCAATCCTATCGCCTGGTTTGAGCGAAACAGCAAAATCAACTTCGTCGAGCCCCTTGCTCTTCAGAACGCTGTTCGCAACGAGTATGCCGCCCACGCCAACCACGAGAAGGAAGAGCATGACCGTCTTCTCAACGGCGTTCATCAGAGTCGAGTCCTTGATGCTGAACTTGAAGCAGCCAGAGTATTCGATTTCAACTTCACGGAGAAGCCTATCGACCTTCCTGTGATGGTCGAGAAAACACAGCGAGCTATCTACAATCTGGAAGCCGACTATGCTGCCTTGACTAGAAAGGTAGCACTTTGCGATGCTGCCATTGAGGGTACCATTGCTGGAGAGTTCACCTACAATTGGGACACCTGCCACCTACCACCGACTGAGGATCAGATGGCAGTACTTCGTGAAGCTGAGAGTCTTCGAGGACTGTTTCCAGAGTCTAAGCCTACACCTCCAAAGAAGCCCGAACTTTTCAAGAAGTCCACCACTCCCAAGGGACCTCAGACTCCTGACCTGTACGAGGAGTTTCTGGGAAAACAGGACTCAGCCTGTCCTGCCTCCAGCTGGCTGAAGGAAGAACAAACTTTCACCAAGAAGAGAGCTTACCAAGATGCCTTCTCCATGCAGCGCGACATGCGATTCCCAACCAGGACCAAGCCAACCAAGTCGCAGGAACCTGATGAAGAGTTCCCTTACAACCTCCCCAACTCCCACAATGATCCCTATCGCAAGAACGGCTACGAATCCTCCCCATCCGTTCAAGTCCCCAAGTGGTTCCCTACCTTTGCCAGCTACAACATCATCCGCATCGACCGACGCAAGAAGCCCGCGGACCAGTTCAAGGAGCTCCTGACCGCCGTATGGAAGCTCGAGGAGCAGATTAAGTGCGGCAAGCAACCCTGGGGCAAGAAATGGCATGATCCCAGCCCTCGCTGGACCGACCCCTGGCAGAAAAAGAGCGGTGGCTAGTGGAAATGCCGCTTCGACACTGACAAGCCGGTCGAGGAGCAGTTCTGCTACAAGTATCATGAGAACCAGGAATTTGTCACCTTTGATCTGCCCGAGCAACAGCACATGACGGAGACGGATATGATTTCTGGCGAATTTAGCTTCGATGATGTTTTTGAGATGGGCAACGATTGCAAGGCTGCGACAAAGGAGAAGCCGGAAGAGCTTCTGATGAAGATCAATAATGGTGTTAAGAAGGCTATGGCCAAGGCCGGCAGGATGTAAACGTGAAATCTGGCCTCGAGAGTTGAAGAGAAGACGAGGCTGTGCAGCAAAGTAAGAAGGCACAGCGAGGGATATTGATGAGGCTTTCATCCAACATCATGTCATTATAGGGCATTGTCGCATTTAGTATATTTGGATAGTGTCTAGCAGCATGTTCGCTACGCATACCAAAATAAATATATTGTAATGTTCAGTGGACACCCTGCGTCCTTGTAAATGTCCTCGTGATGAAGGTAAGTTCATTTTAATAGCATGTACGTCATTGATTCCTTATAGTACAACTGAGACTGCCCGTAGTATACATTAGAGATATGGTACTGGGACTGTTTTCTTCTCCGAGGTCAGTCCAGCTGTCATATCAACTTGCCGCCCTTTCAGCCTCAACCTTAGTCACATCCACAACCTCCTGCTCATCACTCTTCGTCTTCTCCAACAACGGCAGCATCTTTCTCCCCTTGATCAAAACAAGCTGATTCTTCCCCTCAGTATACCTCACACCCACCGAGATCCCCTCGAGCCCTATCTCCTGCGCCTTCTGATTCCACAACAACTGTACCACCTCTCCCTCCTTATCACAGCACACATAACCAAGCGGCACATCCGCAGAATGCATCTCGTTCTGCACGCCTTTTGTCGCAGGCTTCTCTGCAACCAACAAGCCCAGCATATCGGGTCCTCGCCATCCCGGCGGTGCTGCTGCCACGGCGCCTTTGAGCTCCCGCACGTACATTGGATTTGCGCTTCGAGAACCAGCCTTGCATTGTAACACGACTTTGAAATTTTGCCGCGTAGAGGGAAGCTTCCATATGCCTAGGAGATCCATGCCGCGATCCGAGGCGCCTCCCACGCGCTTGAGGAAGAAACCATACTGGGAAAGCGTGTCGGCGACTGTGTACTCGTAGTGCGTACCACGGTACACGGTAGATCTCTTGCTCAGACTCGTACGCTCCACATAAGCAAGGAATGTTGCGAGGTCGGAATGTTCTTTGCTGGGAGCATCGGGATATATCAACTTGAAAGGATTGGCTCCATTGGTATTTTTCTGGCTAACGCGCCTGGAGAAAATTGTTGTGAAAGTCCATTTTGACAGTTGATTGACGTGTCTCGAGACTCTGTGAAGGCCTCGAAACAAAATAGACATTATTCCATGAGTGAGAGTGGTGGTGTATAAGTTTCCTGGAGCCATAATGAAGACTTGATGAGGTTAAAACCTAAGTATGCACTAAAGCGAATTACCGCACAATCAGAACACCAACAACAAGCGATGATCAAATGCTGGATGAACAAGGTAGGTAGGTATATATGCAAGAGGAAATAGGTTATAGCCCATATAATATTCTTAATGATTTCATAATTATTTGATCGCTTTTATCATCCAGGTAAGAGCGCATCCAACCCATCCACTAAGGTACAAATCTCTGGCGCCAACAGCACAAATTCTACTCATCATACAACATCTCAAACATCTATATACGACAAGGCCATACAGCCAATCCTTTTTTACATCATCATAACATATCGCCTTGCCCCTGGTCTTGTACGCCCGGTGGATATATGCTGTTGGCAAGGCGTGATGCTGGCTGGGGAGGCGGCTTTTCTCTGCTTCTTTCATCTCGCGAGCGGCTCCCTGGCACGCGCCGAGCTCTTGACTGTGGTCTTCTTGCCACAGGCTTGATCATGTTCTCCAGATAAAAGGCACCTTCGGTATGCCCAGTGCCAGGTCGCTCGTCGTCAGCGTCTGAGAATCCTCCCACATATTCGTCATCAGAAACAATGTCGCCAATCTGTGGCTGGTACGAAGCTGGAGCTGACGGCGATGTGATGGATCTGGAATGCAGCCTCGGCCGTACAGCAGGAATAACCACATTGAAGGCACCCGGGTTCATGGTGTTTGAGCTTGCTTCTCTTGACATCGCCGGGGACCGGTCGGCGAACCCGTTCTGGAATGATGTGTTGTTTGAGGCTTCGTGTAAGATTGGCAAAATCTGCTCATCGTAAAGCTCCGCTCCAGTCTCAAACGACTCTGGAGTGTATTCAGTGATAGTCCTGGAGGACCGACCATCGTCATCAGTAGTGGGGCTCGACGGCTCTTCAAAGAAATCATCTAGGCTGTCCAGCTTAGTTACGAGGTCTCCCACATGGATGTCACCACGACCTTCATCCGATAGCATCGTTTCAGTTCGTTCCGATGTGCCAAAGTAGTTGTAAGGAAAGTCATCGGCATGGAACTCTACATCAGGTGTAGGTGCGGTTTCGGTCAACGTCCCTTCAGAACCTTGGCAGGTGTAGAATGCGGCATGGATGTTGGCTCGAGTGGCGTCTGTCTTCTTTGCGGGTACAGGAATAGCCCAGCCCGATGCTTCCGGGATGCCAAAGAGACTCTGCGTACGCTCATACTCCTTACGGATGGCTCTTGATGTCGGGCGTGTCATGCTCATCCTCAGATGATGCTTATCCATCTGATTGCCAGACATAGTCATGATGTTATCCAAAACTTCAAGCGCTTCCATGCAGAACTCTGTCTGCAGCAGCCGAAGCAGTGGTGAGATCAGATCAGATCCATGCCCAGCTAATTCCGGTTTCCGCATGTCCACTTCGGGAATCGCCACGCACAGAATCCTCATGGTCTGTATCTTCACCCAAGATAAGGAGTTTGTGAGAAGCCCGGTGAGGAAGGTTACCATCTGAAAGTCTAGTTGAGGGAGATAGTATTCTCGCAGAGCTCCCCATAGCTCGACGATGAAGTCTTTGCTGCTGTCTTGGGGCCTGCCCGAGGCAAAATCGTCCAGAGCTACAGCAATACTGCCCAACCCTTGACAGTCTGCCTCTTCTTGAAGCAGCCTTGCAGTCTGCACAACGCTGTCGTCCGGATTGGGCTTCTCAAGTTCGTTCAAGAAGCGAGGAAAGTTGGCGAGAAGCGAGAAGAATAGACGACTATCATCGCCAACTAGACCGTCGCTAGGCAAAGGTACTAGCTTATCTATTGTGTCGAGAGTCGGCTGCCAGCACAAGGATGATCTCAGGCCCTTGTGAAGTAAGGGCTGTACACCTTCGAACAGTCCCTCCCAGCGAGCTGGTTGGCCATCAGCAAGTATTCGGCGCACATTGGGTGAACTCAAGTCCAGTTTGCTAAGGAATTTGTTAAGCATCTCGACAGCTTCCAAGAACTCCCGTTCGTTGATAGACTCCAAGCAAGCACAGGTAGTCCAAAACAGTTGTGGAAAATTGAGAAGATCATCAGCATCCAGCTTAACAATAATGGTCTTCAAGGTCGTCAAGATTTCCATCGAAAACGATTGAATCTCAGGATCCTCGTCGGCGATAGTATTGGACAGTCGCGCAAGCATATCCCCAAGCATGGGTTGATCCACAGATGTAAGCACACATCTGAAGATCTGGAATGACCGACAAGCAAGATGTCGAACTGGACAAGACGTAGCCCAGGTCAATGATAACCGTCCCCAGTGCTCCTTGATTCCGGGAAATGTCACCTCAAATGTCTTGATGACTTCCGCCGTGAGGAACTCCATGCTTGGTGGTACTTTACTGTCGTGATCATCGACCTTGCCATTGCTATCCTCGTATCCCCAGACTACAGAGCGATCGTGCCGACGAATCAAGTCTATCAAATCCTCAATGGCCTTTCTGTCGACATCATGAGTTTGGTCGTCAATTCGTGAGATCACCACTTCATGAATCAGATGAACAAGCATCTCTCGCGCCTGCTCCTGAACCAGTGGCGTGTAGTGATCCCACAAAACAGTAACAACTTGCAAAAGAAGTGGAACATTGTCCTGCGTGAGGTGAACAGGAGATACCATCAAATCAACCAGTAGGATCAAGGACAGCTGGCCGAGGGAGAATCCAGCTTGCTTAGTTCCTACTGGAAGCGCCTCAGCCAAGTCGGCACAATACGGCAAAAGATTGACGTCGGCTGGTGGTTCAACAGCGTCTCGCTTCTCATTCGGCACCATTGCCTTTGGCGTTATTTGCATGAGGAGAAACTCGACAACCTTGATACCAGGCGTGCTGTTTGTAGTCGACAAGAAAACAACAATCTGCTTGGCATACTCGACAAAGTTCTGCTCACGGCGCTCAAGACACAGCTGCATGATGAACTCGAGGACTAAGCGAACATTTCCTGGATAAGGTCCTGTTGCGAGTGCCTGCCAAAGAGCCTGCACTTCATTATGCAGTGCACCACTGGATTTGATTGTAATCTCGAGAAGATTCGCGAGAAGTACAAAAGATTGCGCTGCTGGTCCTCCGCTTGGATCGAGTTTCAACTCTATAGACTGGATCCAGGGCAACACAACTGCGACCACGTTTCGCTGAGCTGCGGGCTGTAAGTCCTTGAAGTAGAGGGTGAATTCGGAGAAGATGTGGAATGCCAGTTCCGTATGCTGCTTCGCAAGACGTTTAGAAATCTCAAACTGCGCTAGCTTGTACACAGCTTGTGTCTTGTCGGAGATACTAATGTCAAAGTCTTGGATCTTTGAGTTTCTTTGTTGTCGTGCTTCCAAAGAACGCAAAACAGTCGCAGACTTTGATCTAATCTCGCTCTGATCGTTGCCCAGCGTGAATAGACAGAGACCAAGTAGCTTCCAGAACGGACAAGGGTAGTCGATGTGGTCCTGTAAAACCTGAGTAACTACTGCGAAGTAGCTTTCGAGAACCTTTGGTACCTCTGCCAGATAGCATCGCGCGATGCAATGCTCCATCAGGTAGGGAACCTCCTGGTTGTGGACAATCAGATTTTGCAGAGCTCTCCTGCCAATAACATTCATCCGGTCGCTTCCAGAGTTAAAGATAGAGTCAATCCAGGCCAGCATGCGTCGAACATCGAACCGAAGAACCACGTTGCTCTCAGTGGTAACGCTGATCGGTCCACCACACAAAGCCGCCATAGCGCTAAGTGCTGCAGTCCTAAGGTTCCTTTTCTCTATTTCCATGGCAGCAGTGGCAGTGCCTCGCTCGCCCAAAGTCTGTTGGTCAATCAACGATTGGCGCATGGTATCCTCACGGGCGCGTATCTGATTCTGGTTCGGGGAAAACCCACACCAGTCCTCCATGAGTGAGAAGGCCGACTTCCGGGATTCAAAGGTCATCCAACGGGATGGATCTTTGGTTCTATTGATCCCTTCGAAAAGGGCCTCCATCAGTCCACAATAATGTCGGCGCAGTTTTTGAAATTCCCAGTCCATCTGAACTTCTCCATCCATCAGGAAAAGCTTCAGGTCCTTTGTGTATGTAGTGAGAGTGTTCAAGAAAAACTCGCCGTTGTAGACCTCCGGCTCACTAAGAAAATGCGAAGTGAGCTTAAAAACATGTGTGATCTCTGTCCGAAGAAGATCCATTTTTCGATTTCTCCTAGGGTTACTGTTTGTTCTCTGATGTATCCGAGCCCGTGCCTCATCGTTGCATCGAGAGACCTGGCCTTGCAGCTCCTCGAGTAAAGTCCGATATATATGAATATTGATGGAGCCCATGGCGACAACCACAGCATCCCGGACGGATGCCGATGAGACAGAGAGCAAGGGAATGAGGTACTTGAACAGCATTCGCGCTGTTACAATCTTATCTTTGGAGGACGTCTTGGAAGTCTTTCGAACATGTTGGGGATCCTGGGGGGTTGGCAAAGCACCCGGATCTGCGAGCGTGGTGCAAGCAAATATCAAGTACAGTTTCCATTGCTCTACCATCACCTCAGGATGGGCTGTTGCAGATCTTGCCCCTAGCCTAGCGCTCCCTGGCTCGTTGTTGTAGTACAGACCTCGAGAAGGTTCAGAGAGGTATACAATTGGCTTATACATCTGCAGAATTCGATTGCAAATAAGATCGCGGCAGATGGTGACAGTAAATGGGCATTTCTCGTAGGCCATCCGAATCAGTTTTGGAAATATCTTAAACCAAAGAGTCGTATCGTAGGAGACATCGCTGGCACAAAGCTCGACAAGAGCGCCTTGATTATTTGTGTTTTGCAGGCCTCGTTGTAATCGACTCCGCTCAGCAACCGAAAGCTGCTCATCGTTGAAATCCATGACCTTGCTGGATTCGTTTTCCAGAATGTCGATGAGTCTGATTGAGTCCTTGTCTTCGGACGCTTCTTTTCCAAGAGCTTTGTCGAATTCAACAATCAGTCGAAGAACCGTAACCGCAAAATGGCGGACTCGCCGCGACTGCGAACAAAGGAAGAATAATCCATGAGCCTCTGCTTGGTCGACCTCCGCCCATATACTAGACAGGTCGAGCTTGATAGCTCGCTTGTCTGAGGCGTTAGCTTCTGGTTGTTCCGTAGCAGCATCTCTAGTTTTTTGCCGAATCTCCTCGATCCATATCTGCAATAACTCCACATATAGACGCAAAGTATTCTCGATATGGCTATGACCAAGCATTCCGCCATCAGACATTGTTGAATACCGATCGTCAAAGTTGAAGATGAAACGAGCGAAACCCATGGTAACTTGTTGAGCGTGCGACTGCTTCGCAATGGCCTTCAGAGAATTTGCTGACGACTCAGCGATGTTATACTGCACATGAGCTGTCCCAGTACATAGCAGATTAATCAGAGAGTTGAATGGAATATCTACAGAAAGACATCGAGGTAATGCCTGAACAGCGACATGAAGAAGCTCATAAAATGCTTGCTTCTGGTCTGTGGCACTTTGGTGGTCATCTTTGCGGGAGAAGGTGAAGGTTTCAGTAATGGGGGTTTTTGGCAGGGGACTGTTGAACTTCTCATCCAGGGCCGCTTGCCCACCAAATGTGTTATCGCAGATGATGGTTATTTTCCCAAGAATCTCGCAAAACTTAAGATAAAATTCCTTGACTCCGTCACTAAGAACATGCGTCAAGACCGGGCGAGTGACGTACTCCTCTTTGGAAGCCGTTGTTGGTTGCGATAGGGGAGAGTTGCGAGATGGGACGGCTGGGGAGACGGGGAATCGATCGGGGAACGAATTTGAATTCGGGTTTTCGAAGAACTGGGGGAAGGGTGGTTGTCCTTGCTCTCCCTTTTCCAGGTCTGACATGATGTAAAGGAAGGCTCTGATGCCAACAACAACTCGGTCAGGATCCAATTGCTCGACCTTCAGCTCCTTGTTGGATGTGAATAGCTCGGCATTGATAAGAGGGAACACCACGTTTCTGAAACAGTATTCTGGATACTTGAAGCCAACGATTCGAATGATCTGAATCAAGGGTTCAGTACAAGGGGTATCAGAGGCTACCAGACTTCGCTTAGATGACGGTAATACAAGCTTCATGACCTCATCGATCTTGCGCAAGCTGCTTTGGAAGGGCTCGTTAGTGCGATACAGGTATGTCCAAAGCAAGCGAGAAATAACTTGAAGGCAGAGAGGTTTGGTGATTCGATCCTTGACTTTGGTCTGCAATGGCAGTATCAGTTGCAACCACTGAGAGCCGAAGTTGTCAGGAGAAGAAACACAAAGCAAAGTTGCCGTAAGTGGAAACGCAAAGTTCCAATGTCTCGGCTTCATAAACATTTGAGCCAGACGAGGCCCAACAGCAGCGAGAACTTCTGCCCACTTTGGATGCATGAAATGGCTGTTGCTTGCCTTTGCTGCGATCGGAAGAAGAAGCATCTCAATCACTTGGCAAAATGCAGTCTTAACTTTCTGGCCGTGGGATTTTTGGAAGAGACGGCCCAGCGAGATGAGAAAGTCGCAAGACTGCTCCCATGACCCTTCAGGCGAAATCTTTAGCTTCAGATGCTTCATGCCTCCTAACACAAGCTCTACTTTTCCCTCAGCATCTCGGCCAGAAGACGAGGTTGGACTTTTAACCACACGTTCCTGAAGGGAACCATCCAAGTCTTCAATGAATCTTCTGGTAACACCGCCAAAGTTGATACCACTCATGTGCCCGAGCAGTTGGGCAAAGAGATTCCAATTGGCAAGCTTTAGAGGGGATACCATCAGTTGCTCCGTGTCGGCAATTTTAAGTTGTCCAAAAATGATGCCTTCCAGTTTGTCCTCCATCTCGGGGGTGATGGAAGGTAGATTGCTCTGGCTAATGACTTCGAGGAGAACCCTGCAAAGAATGTATATAGATACAGTCGACCGGCGTTCGGCTTGGGCCACGAATTCTTGTCTTGCAGCGAGCGTAGGCGGACCATTCGGGAAAACACTTTCAGCACCTCCTTGTCCAGGTACTGCAGCTTGTACTGGTTCTGTGTTTCTTCGAACAAGAGGTCCTCCAGGCGTGGCGCCTCCCCTTGATTGTTGAAGATGGCTGCGGGCTTCGTTTGCGGCATCGCTTTTACTTTTCCTCCAGAGCATCATCGAGTCTATCAGGGCTTTCGGTTTTGGGCTAGCAATGTGGCCCAGGGCCACAATCAATTGATCGAAAGCTGGATCGACACCTGGGCCGCACACTTGTTCGACGTTGGGTTCAGGATCGAATGGGACCGTAACACATTCTGTCAGCTTTTCTTCGGCTTGTGCAATAAACTATGGCCAGGTCAGTTGTGAAGCGCCTGGACAACATCAAAGTCTGAACTGACGGAAGTGAACAAAACGTGCAACGCGTATTCGCCGACAGTCTTTTGCTCGTCTTTGTGGTGGCGTGACGAGTGAGAGTGATGAGGGTTATGGTCGCGCCGCGATTTGCTATGCATTCGTTCAACTTTGCGCTGGGTTAGACCGTAGGAGGATACATCGGCAGCATTAGGTCGGTCCATGGTCGCAACATTCCCAGAGAGCGATGTAGGTGGCCGAGATGGGTAGCCGGCGTCGCCATCGATACGGGTGGTTACCGATGGCATGTCTGGACGATCGAGGCCGACGCCAGCGGCAGCAATCATCTGCGGGCTGAGAGGACTAGAGCTGGTGCTGGCCAAGCTGCCATTTCTCGAGTGTTGTATGCCGTGTACAATCGAAGTCTGGCGATGATGACCATATGCAGCGCTCTTAGGATCAATGATTCGTTCGACGACGCCGCCGAGAGGACCTCTCAGATGCGATCCAGGGAGTCGTGGCGAGGCCAAAGGTGGGTGCGTCTGGGTGATCTTTTCGGCGGACGAATCTCGCGAATGCGCAAATCGATGGACGACGGGTGAATCTGGAGCTACTGGGCGCAATGTTCGATCCCAATTCCTCTCATCTTCTTCCTCCTCTTCGAGTGTAGGAACGGGCCGGGGAGCAAACCTGAGAGTGTCCTGCAGGTGGTCCGGCAGCGGCTGCGACGGCACTATTATGTCACACAAGGGGTTGTTAATGATGGATAATTATATCTTTGTTGAGACGTTTGGAGGTGTTGGTGAAACAGGAGCGGCGCTATCAAGGGCGGGAAGAGCAGGGCCCCAGCTGTTGCAACACCTGCAGCAGATGAATAGTTCTGCTGCAAGTAGCTCAGGCTAGAGTGACTGGAGCTACAGTACCTATGCTGACAGATGACGAAGGTATTCCCGCTACACGGCCCAAGTTTTACGTATAGTGGTAGAGGTGGTGCGGGAGAGAGGGGTTGGTGTTGGTGTAAGGTAATTAGAGTGTGTGGACACCCTTCAAAAGAATTGAACTTACCCATCCTCAAGTTCTATATCGCAGTCCCATGATCTATGATAGATTCAATCTCAATGTCAGTTTCGCAACTGGACAAAAAGAAAATTGAGAAAGACACGAGTTGTTCTGGGGGTGAAGTTGACAAGGGATGCTACAGTACCACAGTACACGAGGGAGTCATGGAAGACATCCATCCATTGGAACAAAGACGACCACCGACTGACTTTGGCGGCTGGAACCACAGACCACCGGTAATGACGCTACCGTCCAGCCTAGCCAGCTTGCCCAGCATTGGCCCGGCCCGCTGTATGGCGGGCCAGGGAACCCAAGGAGCTTTAACACATGGCTCACATGGCAGTCGATTCGCAGAGACTGCGTTTTTCTCGTGCTCCCAGGTCAATCATCCTTGCTATCTGCAAGGGCCGTGGCCTATCACCGGAGCTAAGATCAACCCGACATGGGATGACAGGCCCTTGGAAGGAGAAAAAAAAAAAAAGGACAACGCGCCACGGCTTGGCTGTCAATTGGCCTTTTGGAAAGGGGGGCTTGCTTGGGTGGTCCTCTTTGTTAGGGTCGAGATCTTGTCTCAAAGACATCGACGCAACAGAATGACTCGTTGGAGTAGGACGCTCGAACGTGGTATTGAATTGAAGCCGGCAGCGTGCCAAAGGTTTTGCTAGCAAGGGTTCAAGGACCCAAGTGATCAGCGTAGCATTTGTTTTGTTGATCATTGTACCGGTATGGAGGACAATATGGAGCACCCTAAGACAATCTTTGGTTAGTATGATGATGTTCGGGTCTCATTGCACTTCGCTATCTCGCTATTAACATTGTGTGCTACGTACCAAGCAAGACCCTTGATCTCAGGTGCGAGTGAATTATCCAACCTCTTCCACCCAGTCATGATGGCTTGATAGATATTAATTCAATGTAGAGCGTGAGGTTTTGCTAAATGCTGTCGACGCCCAGCATCGGTACTGAATCATGATCAGGGAGCAACTACGTACTTTTCTCTTACATAACGTAGTAGGTGCATTTAGTATAATCATTTAGACAAGAAATAGCACTATTATCCACTTCAAGAAGAGAAGTGCAAAGGGTTCTTGCAGTACAAAGAGCAACGAGAGTATCGTGAGGGGAAAGAGGATTGCTATAGAAAGACACTCGAAGGGCTTTAATACATATTGGGGAAATGACAGGTCAGTAGGTGTTTACTACGCGTCCTTGGACATTCTTCTCATGCTACCGGTTATCTAATAATTATGCCCTAATCGGCATAAGGATTATCTAAATCCTGAATTAACCTATAGCTATATCGGGCTTATATAAGTGCCTTAATATATACCCCTAGCTATAAGGTTAGCCCCGGTATAAGTAAAGGTCTTATTGCCTTCCCTTTTAGGCAAATATAAAGGCAATATAGTATTATAGATTTACCCCTATAGAGGCTATATCTATAAATA
>JAATHB010000076.1:0-140172 GCA_014822075.1 Fusarium buharicum
AACCAACTCGGCCATCTCACCCGAAGTCCTTAGTGTGGAAAGGACCCGCTTGTTGATGAAGATGGCTACGCAAAAGTGTATCAAGTCGCTTTAGTGGCGACACGGACGGGCCTGGGAATCCCGTCTGCAACAGAGCAATCTCCGTATCAGAAGGGAAAAGTGCGGGCGTTTAGTCCTTGGACTGGACCTTGTGGTCTCCAGCGACAACATCGGCGTACGAAGGGGGCACACCCTGGTTGTCAGAGCCACCCTCGCCGTTATTTGTAGCAGCTTGATGCTGAGGCGCAGGACGAGAAGAGCTGCCAGCGCTCTGAGTGCCGTAATTCATGTTGTTGCTGTTGCCACCCTGGTGAGGTTGAGGTTGGGGCTTGGGCTGCTGGTTTTGAGGATGACCGTGCTGGTGCTGATGAGGGCCTGGTGGGCACTGGACGTAGACGTAGGTTACGCGGTTGCCCTCGCGATCTTGAGGCAGGGCCTCATACTCGTAGGGCGGTTCGGGGTACTTGGCTATGATGTACCAGGCGTGCAGAAGACCGGGGATGTAGGCGAGGAAGCAGAGAAGGATGTTGATGAGAGAGTCGGCGCTGCAGATGCCGCACTTGACCCAGACTAAAATCGCATAATTAGAAATGGTGCGCCATGAGAGGAGCTGTGTTGATGATGAACTTACCAGGCAGTGGGGGGAAGAGGATGGCGAGGAACGCGAGAAAGAAGTCGGCGGAACACATTGTTGCGGTTAGAGAGCGTCGGGACTCTGCTGAAGGATCTCAAGAAGAGGACGTTTGGTTTTCTGCAGGAAGATGGAATTGATGGCCTTTCTATGTTGAGTTTGGTGGGAGGAAGAAGAGGGCGTGTGACCGGGCTGACAATGACGATACCTACATGAAGGTTGGTACGTACCTTGCTGGCAAGAGCGAGACTGAGGTCACCCGCAGGTGGCGTTCCTGGGGAAGGGGCTTGCGTAAGAGACGAGGCAAGGGTTAGGAATGTTTTGTGATTGGATGTAAGTGTTGGTACCCCGCCGACAGCCACAGTCGGGTCATCTTGTCCAAGTTGAACGGTTGGAGGCAGCCCAAGGAAGGAATCCTCAACAACATTCTAGACTTTACTCACTGATAAGCTATCATTAGGCTGCCATGTTTGAATTTTTCTTGAGAACGAGCTTAGTGGGAAAAGAGGCCAAATCCTTTGACTCTCTCAGCTACTGTCGAATGCGCCGAGTGTAGGCGGAGGCACGTTACCACTTACTTACATGAGCTCAACACAACCAGGCAGAAGCGGACTGCAGTCGGTCACAACATGAGGAGGCTAATTGCTGCGATGCACGTCAGATATATTAGGTAAGGCTTGTGTATTTTAGGTAAATTTCAAACCCTGATGCTAAGAGCTTCGCCAAAAGTCTGTTGATTCGCTTCTGAATTTCTAGAAGACAAGAGACGGCCGTGCTGTTGTCGTTCATGGACCAGCTTCCGCACTCAATTGTCACATCAAAGCACTCATTCTCCGGGCGAATGGTTTAGTGGTATAATACTCCCTTAGCAAGTTTCTTCTGAAAGATTCTCACTTCTGGGAGTGGTCCAGGGTTCGATTCCCTGTTCGTCCAATTCCGGTGGTTCAATTCTACCATTATCCACAATTTTTGGTTGTTGAAATTTTGGTTCTTTTTTAGTACCCTGTAGTTGAATGTACTTGAACTTAATGCATTTTTGCAAGGCCCGGAACTTTCAAACCTAGCTGAAGACGACTTTAGTATTATTTACTGTCTTACTATTTACCTAGGTAAGGTATGTTGTTATTTGCCTTCTTGCTTGTAACGTAGTAAGATTTAGTCACAGAGCTCTTGTCTGAGGGCAATATTATCAGTTAGGGCTGTTAACAGGAGATTTAGCACCTCTGTTCTCTCTCTGAGCATTAAATGCTAAAGCAAGCCTGACGAGATTTTAAAAGCTCAGAAAAGACATGAAAGTCTATTAGTCTTATATGAGTAGGAAAACTCAACCTTTAATGCCATAAGGTCTCATGCTTCTCTCCTTTGTAATATGATACCTGTAGGCTTGAACTTTATCGGCCCCGGCCCAAATCTGCTTAGTCATTCAAATAGTTTGTACTTTCTCATGCACGGCTGGCTGCCGTGGACTTTATTGATTCAAGAATCTTTCTGCGCCAAAATATCGTCGCGATGGATGACCTTTTGAATCTCGAGCTTCTGTCCCTCGTTTCCAAGGTCTCTTCAGAATTGCAGAATCACGTTGGAGTCGGCGACAAGACTTTGGCTGAATTCCTGATCGACCAACGGCTTCAATGCAAGACTTCGGATGGCTTTCGCGAAAAGCTGGCAGAGATTGCATCCGATTTTCCTCCTAGTCTTGTTGAAAGTATCGATCGTTTAGTCTTGGCTTTGCACCCAAAGTTCAAAGGCAAAGGCAACGCCAGCCATAACGAAGAAGAGCACCACTCACGGACCTTTGAAGAAAAGGAAAAGGTCTTTAGTGGACTTGCGCTACCCGACAAGGAGCCCGCGCGCGACGAAGCGGACGCAATTGACGATACCCTCGCTCTTTTGGAAGGTCTAGAAGGAAAGGCGAAGAAGAACAAGCCGACAAGAAAACGAAGTCGAAGCCCCGAGGCCGATCACAAAGAATCAAGACGAAGGAGAAGGGACAGATCACGATCTAGGGAACGACGAAAACGAGATAAATACCGGTCAAGATCACGGTCGCAAGAACGAGGAGATGAAGACTGGCGTGACGGTTATCGCGATTCGCGCAAGGAACGACGAGGCCGTAGAAAATATGACGACGATGACGACGACCGACTTCGCAACGCGCCCGCACCAGAAATGGATGATTCACCGCAGCTGCATAAAGTCTACGAAGGCCATGTTACAGGGCTCAAGGATTTCGGCGCATTCGTCAACTTGCATAATGTGAGAGGCAAGGTAGATGGTTTGGTCCACGTTTCGCGAATGTCTGCTGGGCAGCGCGTCAATCACCCGTCCGACTTGGTATCGCGAGGTCAACAGGTCTGGGTCAAAGTTACGAGTCTCGATAAAGATCAGAACGGCCGCGATCGGATAGGCCTATCGATGAAGGATGTTGATCAGGAGAGTGGGCGAGACCTTGAGCCACAAGCTCGCATGACTACCGGCGCCAACATGGAAGCATTAGGAGGAGGCTCAAGGGATGGGTTTGCTGATCCATCTGGCATGCCACGTGATAACCTAGGGCCGCCACGACGACAAAAGAAGAGAATGACCTCACCAGAAAGATGGGAGATTCGACAGTTGATCGCATCAGGAGTGGCCAAGGCATCCGACTACCCCGACTTAGAGGAAGACTACAATGCGACACTTCGCGGCGATGGCGAGCTGGAATTGGAAGAGGATGTCGACATCGAAGTTCGTGAGGAGGAACCGCCATTTTTGGCTGGACAGACCAAGCAGTCTCTCGAATTATCACCAATTCGCGTAGTCAAGGCACCTGACGGCTCTATGAATCGAGCGGCAATGTCAGGTACTGCCTTGGCGAAGGAGCGAAAAGAACTCAAGCAGCAGGAAGCCGACGCTGCTGCAAAGGAGGAACCTAAGGAGAACCTATCTTCACAGTGGCAGGACCCTATGGCTGATCCCGACAAGAGGAAATTTGCCAGCGATTTGAGGAACGCAAAGAAGAACCAACCATCCGATGAGGTTCCCGAATGGAAAAAGGCTGTGATTCCAAAGGGCCAATCCCTGGGAAAGCGCACGAACCTGAGTATCAAGGAGCAGCGAGAATCACTACCTGTATTTGCCTTCCGAAACCAGCTCATCAAGGCTGTACACGAGAACCAGATTTTGATCGTGGTTGGAGAAACAGGCTCTGGAAAGACAACACAGTTGACTCAATATCTTGCGGAAGCTGGTTTCGCCAACGACGGCATTATTGGCTGCACACAGCCTCGTCGTGTTGCTGCCATGTCGGTTGCCAAGCGAGTCGCTGAAGAAGTTGGTTGTAAGCTCGGTGAGGAGGTCGGATATACGATTCGTTTTGAAGACTGCACCAGCCCATCAACAAAGATCAAGTACATGACGGATGGTATGCTTCAGCGTGAGATTTTGGTCGACCCAGACATGTCGCGATACTCGTGTATCATGCTTGACGAGGCTCACGAGCGCACTATCGCTACCGACGTCCTTTTCGCCCTGCTCAAGAAGGCCCTGAAGAGACGACCTGACATGAAGGTTATTGTAACCTCTGCGACACTCGACGCCGACAAATTCTCGGCATACTTCAATGAGTGCCCCATCTTTACTATCCCCGGTCGAACATTCCCTGTTGAAGTGCTCTACTCCAGGGAACCTGAATCCGATTACTTGGACACGGCACTCGTCACGGTTATGCAGATCCATCTCACCGAACCAAAGGGTGATATCCTCCTCTTCTTGACGGGTCAAGAAGAAATTGACACGGCCTGCGAGGTTTTGTATGAGAGAATGAAAGCTCTGGGACCTAACGTGCCAGACCTTATCATCCTTCCTGTCTATGCACAGCTCCCTACTGAGATGCAGAGTCGAATTTTCGATCCCGCTCCTCCTGGCAGCCGCAAGGTTGTTATTGCCACCAACATTGCCGAGACTTCCATCACCATTGACGAGATTTACTACGTTGTTGACCCCGGATTTGTCAAGCAAAACGCCTACGATCCCAAGCTGGGTATGGACTCGCTGGTCGTCACACCTATATCGCAAGCCCAAGCAAACCAGAGAGCTGGTCGTGCTGGACGAACTGGCCCTGGAAAATGCTTCCGCTTGTACACTGAAGCAGCCTATCAGTCCGAAATGCTGCCAACTACTATACCCGAAATCCAACGACAGAATCTGTCCACAACGATTCTTATGCTCAAAGCTATGGGCATCAATGACCTACTACACTTTGACTTTATGGATCCACCCCCGATCAACACCATGCTTACCGCATTAGAGGAGCTCTATGCCCTCAGTGCCCTTGACGACGAAGGTCTCCTTACTCGCTTGGGAAGGAAGATGGCCGACTTTCCCATGGAGCCCTCCCTTGCCAAGGTGCTTATCGCCGCTGTTGACCTGGGCTGTGCCGAAGAAGTACTCAGCATCGTTTCCATGCTCAACATCCCAACCGTCTTCTACCGCCCCAAGGAGAAGCAGAGTGCGGCGGATCAAAAAAAGGCCAAATTCCACGACCCTCACGGCGATCATCTCACGTTCCTCAACGTATACAACTCGTGGAAGCAGAGCGGCTACTCAGCACCCTGGTGTTTCGAGAACTTTATCCAAGCCCGTTCTATGCGCCGTGCAAAGGATGTACGCGACCAAATCGTCAAGATCATGGACCGCTACAAACATCCTATCGACTCTTGCGGCCGTGCCACAGAAAAGGTCCGTCGCGCCCTCTGTGCCGGCTTTTTCCGCAACGCTGCACGCAAAGACCCTCAAGAAGGTTACAAGACTCTCATCGAGGGCACTCCGGTCTATTTGCACCCTAGTTCGGCCCTCTTCGGCAAGCAAGCCGAGTGGGTTATTTATCACGAGCTCGTGCTAACGAGCAAGGAGTATATGCACTGCACGACCAGCATTGAGCCGAAATGGCTCGTGGAAGCTGCCCCGACATTCTTCAAGGTCGCCCCCACGGACCGCTTGAGTAAGCGTAAGAAGGCAGAAAGGATACAGCCCCTTTATAATAAATTTGCCACAGAGGACGATTGGCGGTTGAGCGCCCAAAAGAAGGGCGGACGAGGAGGTGGCGGCGGCGGAACCTGGGGTTAAGTTTAGACTGTTTATTGCAATTTTAGAGAATGGGCGTCTAAAAGACGATAATATCATGATAATTTTCTCGCAGACTTTGACTATATGTGGGATGTATTGTTATGCATTATAGTGAAGATCGTAAACGCATCTGTGAGGGCAACAAAATACGCTAGTTAAGATAATTGGCATCGCCGCCCGATCCTCCCAGTGTCTCAATATCTATGGCTATACAATTCCCAGGAAAAACTTGGACTATCGGCGATAACAAATTGGATTGGAGGACTGTAAACCAATTTATCGACGATTATATTGATTGGGTGGGTAAAGGACTGGAGGAGGTGCCCGAGAACTCGTGGTTAAGAACCTCTTTGCTATGGTTCGTCTTATATCAGACAGTCTATGTAGTTGATGTACTTCAGGCAACCATAGGCAAACAAGTGAAAATTTCAAAATTACTCTTATACTTATATGAAGATGTGATGTACACTCTATTAGAACTTATAGTTATCTATCATATGCCAAACTGTTAAAGTTGACCTGGATATAATGAGGCAACAGTCCTAAGTGCTAAGGCCGGCAACATGGAGCTAATATGAAGCAGTCTAGAGAAATGCAAGACGTGCCAATTACTTGGCTTGAGTTCGGGTAGATGGAAATATATTTGTGTCTACGATATGCAGGGCGTCGAGCAGTTGGTTTGTTGTGTTACAGTTTCCTTAGATAAGACTCTCTTTGATTTTTTATAACGTGTATTATGTTTCTGGGATGCCGAGATAGAGCGTATTTCAGTTGAAAGATGGTATCGGTGTTAGGAAGATGTCGGTTGATGTCACTGGCTAAGAGACAGGAGTTATGAGAGATGATAACTGGGAGTCTACATAGTCGACCGTGGACGAATGAAAAATTATGAATTTAGACTGAGCCATCAGTATCTGCTAACATCTCTTTCTAATTCTTATGCTTGCATGAAGCTACAAATTCACAAGAATTTTATCGACAAGCGTTTTACGCGATTGTTTATTCAGTTCTAATAACCACTGCCTTTTATGTATCCTGATAATTCGACCCGCCTGATCGCCTACCCAAAAAGGTGGTTTTAGAGCCTGATAGTAGAGTACAAATTTAAAGAGAATAGTTCGGGCTTTTGATATGTACTGCCTTATCGCGCCACAATCATGTGAGAATTGCCATTCTGGGTCTGCTGTGCTGTAAGGACCCGGATAGTCAAATGCGAACCTTGATGGTCAACCTTGATGTCTATTTTGCCTTGCAAATGCATCCAACACCACGCATGTCGCGCCTCCTGCTGTGCGATGATCTGGTGCAACCACACAGAACAGCCAAAGAAGCTGGAGAAGCTGATCATTTACGGGCGTTGTACATACCTAGATGCTGCATCATGAAGCAGTCTAAGCCGTTACCGCATCCAATTCCAACCCAAGGACCCTGTAAGGTAGGTTGTTGATAAGGCTGAAACAGGCGGTGGGAGATTGAGTATAAGAGTGAGGCCTGCCTTCAGTCTTGACGATGAATATCATTCTTCTCTTTCTTAAGGGGGATAAAGAGCCGACTCTTGCACTTGCAAGAACTTGCCTGGACTACCGTCTTCTTGTGGTCATCCCAAAGCTCTCACAGCCTGGACAAAGCCATGGATCCCTGGAACGAGAGCAGCTCTTCCATGAAGCAGCGAGACTGTTGATAAACACAAGGACCTTTATTGTCGCCCTCAGCATTCGACGTTCACATATCCCCCATACCTCACCAAAGCTCCAACTTCAAGACTCGGCGACCTTTTGTTCTTGTCTCTGACTTGTCCGAGAACCCCCAGGCAAACAGAAACAGTATATGCCTCATCCTATGCCTCATCCACGTCGACTTGCATGGTCCTTGACCCATGGCCCCATTCTCACGGACTTCTTACCCCCGAGTCTGACGATGAAGCAAGAGCTTTTGGTCTCACTATCCCCAGGCCCCCCACGAGAAGTATCCTGGCTCGGTCTGTCCGTGATGCAAAGAGCTCTGCCGGGTTCCGCGAGCTTCTATCATCCTGGGTATCTCATCTTCATCCGACTGGATGATAACGGATGTTTTCTGGAGCGAACCGGGCCGTATGTTCTTGATGAGCGGCTGGAGGCTGGCTGAACGGACACGATGCCTGATGCTTGCCGGGATATCGGATTCCACCCGAGAGTGATGAGTGTTGAGAGCTGAACTGACCGTGGTGTGGTATGTGATGATGTAGCGATAGTAGTTGATGTTGAAGGTGACGTCGTTGTCGCTCACAGTCGCCTACAGGCTGTGCTGTATACAGTAAGAGGGCAGAAAATGAGAAGACGCTTGCTTCAGATGACCTGAACGCTTCGTTGAAGCATACTCATCTTGCCCAAACAGAGTCGTTTGACCTGTGTCCAAGGTAAGCCTCTACCATCATCTCCTATGTCAACGTCTCGATGCGAGACTCGGGCCGTGTTGGCCCCTCTCACAGCTGGCTTCCATTATTTCCCTCTAGGTCGCTCTAGTTGTGGTATTTTCGAGATATCCGCGTTTAACATGGACCACGGCACTTCAATCCTTACCTCTTTCACATAACGGGATCAATCACTCGATCCCATTCACACTCCCACGCCCGCCCACGCTATCCCGACAGCCCGATGACTGCTCATCACTAAAGCCTCATGATGCGCGGCGTAATAGTTTTACGCTTGTTTCTCCTAGTTTCCCTATCCCCTTATCTGCCTCATCTTCACATCGGACTTTTCTTCTCCCCATTGTTTATACGCCCAATCTGAGAGCCAATGACCTTTGTCTTTCTTGACTCGTCGCAACACACCACCCACCGTCCAATGTTACTTGAACTGCATGCGTGGGATGCATGCATGAATGGCTAAAGTTGGCCTGCAGTCGTTCGCTCTGAACGGTCTATGTGCTAGGCATCTGTGGTTCCATTCATGCCCATCCCCGCCTCATCTCTTCGATTATCCCTCATGTTTCGTCTCACTTGATGTTGCCTATCACACTCCCTTTCTATTGATAGGCTTGTTCATCACACTGGTTCGTCACGTTTACATATCATGATGTGGCCTAGTTCATCTTGACCTGGCGGTTACCATGTCAGCTGCTATGATGTTCATGGATGTAGTGTTTATCATATCGGGCGGCAAACATTACTTATTGTCGTTGGATCAACTCAACCTTGGTCATCCTTCGCAGACATCGTCTCCTATTGGCTGCCTCACCTCATCGTCTTGTTGGCTTCCATTCAGACCCCCCTCGGCGGCTGTCTCGAACAAGTCTAGATACTCTCACATGTTTCGTCCTTATCCATGCCCATTCTCATCTTACCCTCTTACACTGGCTACAAACACTCCAACCCACTTCGTGTACCCCCATCCGGCATATCAATTTACTTTATTCGTCCACGTACAGAACAAGGCTGTTCGTTTTGCCTGACTGGGAACTACCCCAGTTTCTGCGCAGGGTCTTTCGGCGCAACATAGCTTGACAACCTCCACCATTCCTCACTTCCTCTGCTTTGCAACCCCCAGCTCCCGCCCCTACTCACCGGTGTGGATGAGAGAAAATAGACCCAGTCTTATTCAGTCCCTAGCCGTTTCTATGTCTTTTGGGGTCAAGTGAACCCCCACTTTGGAGTGTTTAAGTTCCATGGCAGCATGACTTAGCTACTCCAGATGTTGCCTGGTCCCTGGCAGCTGGACTAGGCTATCGGAAATCAACTACAGCCAAGACATCCTGAAGATTCTTGGTATCTCTTTGGGAAACACTGCCTTCTCGGCAAGCGTTACGTGGCGAACCCCAGCTTCCCCCAACTAGATCCCACCACGAGGTCAGCAGCAGGCCTCACTAGCACGCCAATCATGCCGATTCTAGGCCACAGCTCTCAGTTCTACCTTTGAAGCTGCCGCGAACTTGGGGTATGGAACGTTCGATTCCGCCCAGATAAACAATGCAGTACAACACAATCGCCTCGGCCGTTGGCCCGGCTGGAGTTTGACAAGACCTCGCCATCGATGAAGCAGCAACACCTCGACCATTGGAGCTGTGGCTGCGTCTCGGGACGGCTCGACCCTTGGAAAATCGAGAGAGCTCGGGGAGCTCCTTCTGAAGCGATGCTGTGCTGGGGCTTGGGGCAACCACCGCGCATGATCTTGGCCAATTACGGAGACAAGGCTCCCACATTGTGCATGGGCATGCGGGGTGAGCTTTGCCAATGCTGCGTGATGCTGTGAGATCCTTGAGTCTTGGTTGGATCTCTTTTATCATGTCCCAAGCATCTTAATGCAGAGGGGGGTGGAGCTCTCACGCCTTGAACTATCTGAACCCACGCCCATACCCACGTCCACGTCCACGCATGGCATGCGATGATCAGGCAACTGAGAGATGAATGCATGGTTGTGCTCACTGGGCGTGAACGACTGGGATGGGTAGATTCGAGCTGGCTCGATCAAGTATAAAAAGGTCCCTTCGTCTCGCTTCAAATCGTTCTCTTTTCTTCATCCAACAAGCATCTTACACTCCAACACACAATCAATACAATTTTATAATACCCGAAGACTTTCTTCACCAACAATCTCCAACATGTCTCCCTGGTGAGCACCTCCTCAACTGGCCACTTCCAGCTTCGAATCCAAACACTTGAATGGATTCACAATGGCCAAGCATCTCGAACACCTGGCTAACAAGTTCTAGCTCTTGCTGCAACCACGAAGCCTCCAGCTGTGGCTCTTCTTGCTCTTGCTGCAAGGTGAGTAACCAGTTCTCAAACGACTTTTTACAGTCTAACAAACTCGATAGCACTAAATTCCTTCGACTCCATCCAACCCGACGACTCTCGTCTCTTACAACCACGGCACTCGCAGACCGTTGACGACAATGCCTCTGGATACGCTATAGAGGACATACCGTTTGATGCGAGCGCAACGAGCAAATCGGAATGGCAAATACAATGGATAGAATGGATGATAGAGTGGCACAGAGACATGCGGGCGAGTAGCTGTGACCGCCGATATTTCGAGGTAGCGCAGTGTTGTATGTCAATTGAAACTCGCATGCCTTGACTTTCTGGTTCCTTGTTCTCAATCTCATGTGATGACTTGACTTGACTCGTGGTTGATCTTAACGGAGCGGCATAAAGGTCGTGACACGGCCTAATGAGGTTGAAGTTGATTAGAGTTTAAGCTAACGGGCGTCACACGCGTTGCCGGGAACCGGATGATGCTGATGATCTCGATTATTACTGAGATTTAATTAACGACAGGCGCCGCAGCCGTCGACTGGTGCTAGATAAGCTCTGTTGAACCCCTCATTGTGATTGTGGTCCGGAGAATTACGTTGATGGCGTATAGTAGCTAGATAGGGTTGCGGCGAGAGCGGGCGGCGCGGCGCGATGGTCCGGCCTAGAGATTCATTCGATCGAGGCGTTGAGCTTACCGCTTGTCAGTGTCTAGAGGGTGAATCGGGATGAATGCAGTAAAGCGAAACAAGATAGAGGAGACATGGTTATGTAAAGAAGAGTATAGTACTGAAATCACTATGTAGCAAAAGAAACCTCTCGACTTTGGTATGAGTCTTGTACTGTTGAAATTCCCGTAGCTTTCAATTTCACATACAGCAGCAAAAGAAACAGCGAGCCCTTTCCCCGCTTCAAGAAGATGGAATCTGATCTACAGCAAGGGGTTGTATGTAAACCATGACTTTCTTGGTAATAGACCCATTCTGTGCCTCTATTCTGCAGTTGTGTAAGTGATGTATTCCCAGAGGTTCAGGGTATCTTGAAGCAGACAGTTGAATAATGTAGAAATTAGCAGTGATAAAGGATCTGCATCTAAAAATATACAGAATCGAGGATCAGCTCTCGTTTGTTTAGTGGCAGATCAAGTCAGATCAGATCAGGCTGTATCCGTATGTGGAGAGCCCTATCACCTGGGTTGGGCGGAGATGTGGCTGTGAAGCTGAGAGGATTAAATCAATAATTGCTAGGAATGATATGCCAAGAAGAATTGTAATTGTGATTTTGGTAAGAGGCTCCTGTTGAGGCTCCTGTTAAGGCATGTCTCACAGTTGAGATGTGCCTACGTCATCGGCGAAGCTCTTTTGCAGATTGACACGCATGGCTCTACAAACACATTCAACTTTGATGGTGAAGCAAGTGGTTAAAATCCTTCAAATCAGGCTCTTAAATTATCTTACTGTGTCTTTCTGACTGCCAAGTACATTTGAATCCTTTCAGTTAAGGCTATGTCACCAACATAATACAGCACAACACTCCTCCTTCACCAACAAGTGCACACGCTTCAGTCAGATTATGCAAGCAGTTACAGCTACTAACTCGCACAGCGCGGTCAGACATTCAAATATTATTCTATTCACTATACGCAACTAAACCTACAAAGAAGGATCAAAAACTACTGACTCGGTTATTATTGGCTTGTCTCAGTTGGCGACGAATCCTTGCTCCGTCATCTCGGGACAGAGTCTCGAATTTCGCCAGCCTTGAATACTACTTAGCCAACAACAATCTCGAGGAATCAGGGAGTTCTTTTTTGATCTCATTCACATCCTTTTCTTCCTTTACCGCTTCTTTGTTTTTCTCTTCCTTCTGGCCCCCCAAAGCCCCGCCTCACGAGCCAGCCTGCGCCGCCTTCATCTTGGAGCCTTGTCTTGTTGGTTGTCGTCAACTCGTCAGATAAATTTTAACCGCCAACACCAATATTGCCGGCGACTCTTTTTATAGCACGACAATAGGTCCGACTGTCGCCAGATCACATCGACCTACACCTCCAACTCCCCCCTTTCAAATATACAAAATTTTTACATCTCACGACTTTCTCCCCTATCGAACGCCACTAATACTAACCCCTTGGAACCCCTGCAATTCTTTTTTTTCTGGTGGACTCTAGGCAAGCCAAGAAGTGGAGACCGGAAACCAGGAGCCGAGACGGGGGTTGAGACACCGGTTTCCCTCCGAGAAACACGGAGCTTCAACGGCTTTTTGATCTTCTTGTACCGTATCCGTACAACGCCGCAATGCCCGAAACGTTAGACCCTGGGACGCCCACCGTCACGCCGCCCGTCTCCCCAGGCGGTCCTACTGGCGTCGAGAGGCGGCGATCGCGGAACCCTCTCAAGAACATGATGCAACATCTCACTGTGGACCCTCCCCCAGATGATGACGATCGAGAGCCTCGAAGATCTTCTCTCATACGCCGCATCAGCTGGCGCAAGAGCCGCAGCCCTTCAGCTCATTCTGACAGGTCAGGAGGCCAGCCTCAAGATCCCAACCTCTGCACTGCATGTGCTGGTTGGGCCGCTGACATTGATTCCACTTTTGATACCATGGATGATTTCTTTTTGAGGGCTCTGAATCCCACTTCTGCAGCTACCTTTGAGAACAAGGAGCATTCACTAGGACGTTTGAAGGAGCTTGAAGAGAACCGTTTCATCACAAAGTGTCCTCTATGCAAACTGTTTCTATCAGTACATATCCCCAGTGAGGGAGATGGAGATTTGTATCTTTCCGGCTTTTCAAGTCGAGATACTAACTACCTCATCGACAATCACACCATGTTTGAACAGTGTCATTCAGCAAAGAACAAGAGCAAGGGTGTCAGCCCGGCCTTTCTGGGTGTTGTCCCCAAAAAGAGTGGCGATGGAGCTTTGAGCTGGGACGTGAGCGCTGACTGGTTCCGTGACTCTGGGATGCTATACCGGGTGATGCCTGATACTCCTTCAAACGAGTTGCTCAGCGCTAAATCAGGAGGCAGACATTCCCGAGCCAATTCTTTCACTGATGACGGTGGTTGGCAGAAGCGTGGTATCTGGGGCCGTGAGCTGGAGAATGTGATTGATATGTCCATCGGTCAGGAGTGGCTACGGTTCTGTGAATACTACCACCAAGGACGATGTGGACGAAAACCGGTTACACGAGAGATGCCGGGATTCAAACTGGTAGACTGCGCAAAGAACCCTCCTCAGGTTGTCAATGCGTCCATCACCGAACGCTACGCTGCGTTGAGTTATGTATGGGGGAACACGAAGACAGAGATATGGCCCAAGGTTGTATGGGATGCTGTGATTGCATCCAAGGATCTCGGTATAAGATATCTCTGGGTTGACAGACTGTGCATGGAGGGTGTACAATCATCCGAAAGGATGCAGCAGATTGCGAGGATGGATGATATTTTTGAAGGCGCCGTCCTGGCTATTATTGCTGCGTGTGGAGAAGACGCAGACTATGGCCTGCCTGGCGTGGGTTCAAGGACTCGACCGGCTCAGCCCAAGTACGAATTCGTCAACTCTAACATTACCCTCGTATCGAGCCTCCAGGATCCGAGACTGGCGATTAAGAATTCGAAGTGGTATCAAAGAGGCTGGACTTACCAAGAGGGACTACTTGCGCGTCGACGTCTCATCTTTACAGATCAGCAGATGTACTGGGAGTGCGAGGGCATGTGCTGTCCAGAGTCACTGGTTCTGCCGCTCGAGTTCTACCATGATATGGAGGAGCAGCGCATGTATGATTTCATGCGACCCGGTCTGCTCAACGGCGTGTCTTTTGTTGACGGGAGCTGGGAGCGCTGGAAGAAGCTTCCTGGCAAGGCTGAAGATCCTAGCACGCTGAGTATCTTCCGAGAGGCAGATCAGCATGTTGTCAACTACACACGACGAGACTTGACTTACGACCAGGACTCTCTGAACGCATTTCTTGGTATGCTGAGGAGACTTGAAACCACAGTTGGTCGTGGAAAGATGTTCAACCTTCTGGGCATCCCGCTCTGGGCACCGATGATGGACCCGGGAGCTCCGGTTACCGGAATGCCGCGTACGCGTGACATTTTTGCTTTGTCGACATGTTTCTGGCATCATAAAGATGGTGTGATAGCCAAGCGACGTCCTCATTTGCCCAGCTGGACTTGGGCTGGTTGGAAGGGCGCTGTTGATCTCTACTCGTCTATCACAGTAGTAGACCCTGACAGCAAAGCTTTTCTGCGCAAGAATAACCACCATCACTACGTCACTGCCACACATGTATCTCGCAACGAACAAAACTCTCTGCGATGGACATACTCTCCCAACATTGTTCTTGTGAACCGCGACGGTAGCGTGGCATACGACTTTGGAGCTTCGGCCGTAGAGAAAGGCATGTCGCCGTCTCCTCCAAACCTACACATCCGACCGTACGGCATCCACGTTCCTAACCCGTTTGTTCTCGACCGAGTCAAAGCTCGTTCGCACCCTGACGGATGGATCTTCAACCGGGTGAGTGTAGACGTACGACTCAGTCGCGGAGCAGGCTCGATGAGGGAGTACATTGAGCGACATGCACGAGGCGAGCAGATGACGGTGCTCTGGTTTGTGGAGGAAGCGCTTGTGATGCTGCTTGTCGTTGAAAGGACGGAGAGAGAGGGACGGATCGTGTGGGAGAGAGTTGGGAGGATGAGGATGGGATTTCCGGAGGAGGCGAAGGATGTGGTTAAACGGTGTGTAAGGTTGGAGAAGATGGTGGAGGAGTTGCCCCTGAGGAGATTGGGTGAGGATATTGTGATTGAGTAGGGGATGTAAATGTAGTAGACTGTATGGATGGATGTATGGTTTAGAGGCGTTGTAATACTATGGGCATTTGGGCCATGTGTGAGTGTCGTTTACTGGTGGTAATATATCGTAACGGCAATGGGTAGATGTTGTGAGGGCTACTCATCAACATACCTATTAGCTGTGCTTGAAGACTAAAGTAAGATGCTCGGTTAGTAAATTGTTGAGTAGGAACGAGAATGATTCAGTAAACAGAGGGAACTTAATAAGCCCTTTAGTCCGAAGACATGTATTCAACACGAACAAAGTTTTGTTATTGCGCGTGAAGCTTCTTGCGACGCGGCCAGTTAAAAGCAGCAAATATAAAAACAAACATAATTTCTCTTGTAGATAAGACGACGTTATTAAATCAAAGATAGCCTGTTTATTGTTTCTTGAAGTATACCAATATCCTATCTACCATGTACTGTACTCCATCACCTCATTCGCTCAACGTAACCTTGACATCTGTACATCGCAGCCTAATCATCTTATTCTTTTTGTACCTACGCCACGATATCTATTTGGTTGTCTAGACGGTGTCTTAGGAGAATCATCATACGACCAAGTCTCAATACTCATCGATGAGAACGGTGGCTCGAGGACCGGGTCCACCGTCCGCAATGGTTCTGACCTATACGAAGCCAGGGACGAGGCAGCCTTCAGAGACTCGTAGACAGGAAAATAACCCTCATCTCTATGCGTATTTTGACGTATCCTTCTGGGAGGAGGCCTTGCAGGTGTCTGTTTCCGTGTAGATGACGGATGAGACCGTATATTTGCTGGATTGCTGTAGACCGAAAACCTCCCTCTATTTCCAACATTGGCTGCCCAGCTCTGAATACTCGGTGCTTTGGAAGAGGGGCATGGGTATATTGTCGACGCGGTAGAAAGGTTAGGTCCCTTCGGCCCGTCAGCAAGTCTGGCTTGGTTTGCCAGTCTGGTTGCTCTGGGTGTGTTGTACATATGTATTGGGCCGTCTCCCTTTTGAAGACGGCTTGGATGGTACATAACCCATTGTTAGAGGATGAAGTGGTGATGAGATGGGAAGGGTTGAGATGCTAAAAGCAGACTGAGCGGACGAATAGCACTTGGAGATGAATCGCTCGCATAGACTTTTAGGAGAGGAAAAGTCTTGATATTAAAATGATAGTAGGCAACGCCTATTTGTACGCTTGAATAATGAGAAAGGGGTTAAGTTGGTATAGAAAGAAGAAAGAAAACGAGAGGGAATATATTGAAAAAGAGCGCTCAAATAGCCAAAGCTGAAGCCTACCAGGGAAGATTCTCATGATTCTGTAAAGGGAAATGTATCTTGTTGATGCAGTTCATACTTGATACAGATGGTGAACCCAGTATACATATGACTAAAAGAGTTATCCCGAGCATCAGAACTCTACTGCTGAAGCCACATAACAAGTATTCAAGTATTTAACACCCTCTTTATTCTGTGCCATGTCGTACTTTCTTTCTCTTTATCCCATCACCAGTCTGTGTTCCATCAGCCTTACCCTTCACCATCCCCAATATCGACACTCTTCCCAACCCCTGACCATATCAACGTCCTTTATCTTTTTAACTTCTTCAATTCCAGTCTTTTGACTCTATTCTCTTTGAACTCATTCTACAATGGGTTCGCAGTTCTCCAAGATCGTTCACCCCAAGTCTTCTCGCAAGAACAAGGCCAAAAACTCTGGGCCCTGCGAGAAGCAAGGGTTCAACGATGAGTCGTTCAAGTCCCCAACTGGTAGCTCTCCTCCTAGTTACAAAAGTGTTGTTTCGTCGTCTACCCCCACGGACTCTACGACTCCTTCAGGTCGTGCAGCGAGACTCAACATCTGCACTGGTGACCCTTCCCGAGACGTTGAAGTCATAATTCCTGATGATACCAGCGGCACTATCGGAAACGTGTCGTGGTGTCGCCAAACTGCACCTGCGAACTACAAATCTAGTTCCTTCATCAGTGGTCCTACAGTTCGCCGTCGCCCAATACTCAGGCCTTCTACGGCCGACGGGTCTCTGCAATCTTCACGCACCACCACGCAAGACACTCGACAAGTTGCCCCCAAGTCTCCTCCTCTAGGCCCTCTTCCCATACCGAACAATCTTCCCAAGCAGGGAAAGTTCATTGGACCTCCCCCAGAAGAATACTGCGATGTCTTCAAAGACTCTGAAAGAACAAAACAATCTTTGCTCGTCGAGATAAACGTTGAAGCTGAGACTCAGTCGCGTAAATGGGAGGTAGAGCTTTTTGTGCAGGGGCCTGACCTAACACGTACAAGTATTTTCGCGACAATTGGAGACGATGAATACGGGGAATAAGAAGTCTGCTCAAGGGCTGTAACTGAGCAACCTCCTAGAGAGTTGAAAATGTAGGATTGGGTAAACCAATGCTTGTTACCTAGTCAACTATTGCCATCACTTCTCAACTGTTCATGAGTTATGCCCAACGAGTTGGTCGTTGCCAAGACAAGTCTCCTTCACCCACTTCTTATGAGCTTGTATTCGATATGGCATGATACTTTGCTTGCTGGTCTTGTCTCATTTCTAACTTGTGAGGATCAAGCGTCGGCTTCGGTGGAAGAGCCCTCGGGGTAATGGGCTACCAACCAGGCTTCGACCATCAAGCAGCTCCTATTTCACGGTGTATAATAGACAAAGAGATCTCGTTTCAAATAAGACTGATTGAAATCTGGCATTAAAAGTTTTATACCGGTTCTACTTATCAATACTCGATAGAGAAACAAGCCTTTAACAAATTATACTGTCAGTGAGCACTGGAATTTGACCAAGTGCATGGCGGTCTAATAGTCACCGACTTTATAAAAGCGTAGAAAATGCAACATCTTATAGAGACCCTTGCTTCGCTTCATATTTCAGTGCGTAGTTATGGACTTCTATAGCAGTTGTAGGTGGTCAACATGTCCCGGAGAGAAGACCGACGATCCCCATAATCGGCAATATGACCGCAATAATTCCACTCGCACCAAGATGACCCGAACATTCATGATGGAGCTGAAAAGTCCGATTGCGGGGGAGACTAAAAGGTATAAGACAGGTATGATAGGCAATTATAGCTAACCGGAAATATCACCTAAACAATTAACCATCTTGTAGAAATCATCCACTGTAATACGCCCATCATGAGTGATCTCGCTGCCATGGAGTCCGAGACTCCCAACATTCCACCTCCAAGAGGTATCTTATCTCCCACCACCACCAACATCATCACCTCCAACTAAACAATCACAGACGTCAAACTCCCCTCCGACGTCCCCAGCCTCGATCAGATCCTCTCCGCCAACGACTTTGCCCTCGCCGCGCAGAAAGCGCTGACCCCAAAAGCATGGGCCTTTTACTCTTCTGGCGCCACCGACCTCGTCACCCTCAACAAGAACCGCGAGCTCATCCGCAGAATTATGCTGCGCCCTAGAATTCTTAGAGATGTCTCTACTGTGAATATCAGCCGCAAGGTTTTGGGGCAGGATAGCAAGGCGCCGTTTATTATGTGCCCTGCTGGAATGGCGACGCTGGCGCATCCTGATGGTGAGCTTGGATGGAGTCGAGCGGCTGCTAGTGAGGGACTCCTTGAGATTGTAAGTACATCAGTAAATGGCACTGTCTGTTACTAATAAGGGAAGATCTCGAGTAACGCGTCTCACTCCCTCCCCAACATTATCGGTGCCGCTCCCAAAGGCTACCCTTTCTTCCTCCAACTCTACGTCAACTCCAACCGCTCCAAGACCATCGAACTCCTCCGCCGCGCACGCTCCCTCGGTATAAAAGGAATCTTTGTCACTGTCGACGCCCCCGTCCCCGGCAAGCGTGAAGCCGATGAGCGCGCGCCTCAGCCCGTAGTGATCAAGTCTGAGATTAGCGGCAGCGAGAGCAGCAAGGATGGAAAGGGCAGTGGCTTAGGACGGTTGATGGGACAGTATATCGATAAGAGCCTTGCCTGGGAGGATCTAGAGTGGATTCGAAAGGAGAGCTCTGTGCCGATTGTGCTCAAGGGCGTGCAGACCGTGGAGGATGTCAAGATGGCGGTTGAGTATGGTGTTGATGGTGTTATGCTGAGCAACCATGGAGGAAGATCTCTTGATGGGTAAGTCTTCACAAAGGAGGGCCAGTGGTAAAATTCTAACAGAACTGCAGTGCACCAGCTTCTATTCTCATCCTCCTCGAGGTCCGAAAGCGCTTCCCTGAAGCTTTCCAGCATCTCCAAGTCTTTATCGACGGAGCCTTTGAGCGTGGATCTGATATCCTCAAGGCAGTTGCCCTTGGTGCTACAGCCGTTGGCATTGCGCGACCGTTCTTGTACTCTTTGGTGTACGGTCAAAAGGGCGTTGAACACCTCTCGCAGAGTAAGTATCCGCCTGCCTTTTTCTGGTACCTACCTAATTACTAACTCATTCATTAGTCCTCAAAGATGAGCTCGAGACATCAATGAGACTTTGTGGTATCACGAGTTTGGACCAGGCAACTCCTGATCTTGTCAATACTTTGGACGTGGATCATATGGTGACGTCTGGACCTGTTGAGACCGGTTCAGTGTCGAGTGTAAAGTCCAAGTTGTAAGAATGAGGTATAGAAAAACAGGAGCCGACTAAAGCAACCGAGTAGCATAATGATCTAGATTAGATGTAAGAGCGATTTGACCATCTTGAATAAAAATGACTATTATAATCAGGCCTTTAACCTATGCTGAAAAGCTTTGACAGCATCAACCAACGATCCATCCTCCTCCAACCCAAGCCCCTTGGCTCGACTAGCATCAAACCACGGAGGCCAGCTCTTAACAATCCTATACAAAGCTTCGTCTTCCTCTTCCTTGACAAGCTCGACTGCCTTCTTACCGCCCACCTTTTCCACGGCGTCCAGAATCTCTTGCACTGTGACCGTAATTCCCGGCAAATTGACGATTCGTGAGTCTCCAAACTTGTCGGCGGGAATGTCCTTGACCTTGATCATATTCTTGATAACAGTGGCTGGGCTGCAAATCCACATGGAAATGTTGCGCGGTACAGGAAGAAGGTTGGGAATGCCTTGTAAAGACTCGCGGACGATGCCTGAAGCAAAGCTCGACGCTGCAGCAGAGGGCTTGCCAGGTCTTACAACAACCGTGGGTAATCTGACGATTCGGCCATCGATCAAACCCCTTCGTGAAAAGTCATTCACCAACAGCTCAGCGATGAGCTTCTCAGCTCCATATGATGATCTCGGCTGGGGTAGTGTGCCTTCTGTGACATATTCATTCGTCGGTCCGTACACGGCGCAAGAGCTTGAGAATACGACCTTGACGCCGGGTAACTTGTTCCTCAAAGCGTCGAGGACATACCTGACGGAATCGACATTGACTTTAAGACCAAGGTCTAGATTCGCCTCGGAGCCGCCAGACATGAGACCATGGAAAAGGTACACTGCCTGAAAGTTCTGCGATCCGACGAGCTGGTCCACAGCAGCGGGAGAAGTCAGATCTGCCCCGAGGGAAGTGATACGGTGTGCATGGCCCGCTGGAACAGGTGGTTCAGCAACATCCGTGATGGTGAGGTGGATATCAGGCGACGAGTCCAGCAGGGGAGCTATAATCTCCTGGCCGATGAAGCCTCCGGCGCCTGTGATGAGAATGTGCTGCGCATTGGCCATGATGAAAGTCTTCCGAGATCGGACACGTTTGTTTAAGTGGTTCAAGCGTATCTAGACTGGATCAAGGGATATTTAAGGTGCTTTTTGAACGAGTTCCTGGGCCCGGATAAGATTGATCCACTATCGTGGGGTGGATGAAGTTATCCGCTTCTCCGCAGCTACAGTATTAGTTAAGATGTGGAGGTGTCGGTGAGAAGTCCGTTGTAAGCTGAAGTTGGGGAGAGGTTCGTGTTTGAGTGGAAGATGATGTAAAGTGCGTGGTTTTGGTGCTGGGGAGAACCCTGTTTATGTGAGTTGGAGTAGACAGAAGATGAACCATGATGCTTCAGCTGTGAGTAAATCCAAAATGGACTGCTTGGCTAAGTAATCGTCGGTAACTTATCCGACATGATGATGTTGATGAAAAGACAGCGGATAAGAGAGCTCTGAATGGTTGTATTATGGGCTGTTCTCTGTTCAAGCGGTCTTCCCTCCGTGTGTTGAGAACAAAAGGTCCATTTAGTTCCTATGAATAAATACAAATCATATCTCACTGTTTGCAACTAAACTTCTGTTCTCTCTAAATCAAGTATCCCTCCAGGTATCCAAAAACTCCCAATAGCTCACAGATAAACGTCCACCCATCCCATATATACAGCCTCTGCTTCCACCAATCTCGTTCATTGTGGCCTCATGCCATAGTCTGCCTCTGGATATGTCGGAAGTGACTGACCCGACGCATCCACAGTAAACATACTCGGATCAAACCGAAATACAGGTGAAAGACCAAAGCTCATATCATAATCAAAGAACATGTCTCCATCCAAGTCGGTAAAAGCCTGGGTACCCGGCATCATCTGACTAGCCATATCAACATTCTCAATCGCATTGCTGGCAAAAGCGCCGCTTGGTACTTGTCTAGTCTGACCTGGCTCTACCGAGGCCAACGTTGCAGTCATGCGCTCCAAACCACCAGCCATTAGATTCGCCAGATGCCATTTCCCAGCTTTTAGTGAGCGGAATTGACGCACTAAACTGGTTGTCAGCTCGTGAACGTGTTGCCGTTTGATCAAGTCGCTGCCGTACTTGAGGGCGACTTTGATGAGGAACATGCAGGCGAAAGCTGTCATGGAGAGCATGTACGAGGGCATTCCGACGATACCAGCGGCGACGTCGGCGTCGATGATGATGAGATCGATGATGGCTGTCGCGGCTGTAACGGCTTGCATGGCACAGTCAAGAAAGTAATGTGGTATAGGGGCATCGCCAGAGAGCCCGCGAAAGATATGTGAGTAGAGGTGGATTTGAGTAAAGTTGTAGTGTAGAATAGTGCCCTTTCGTGGGAATGATCCGATCTGAGTCCATTGCTCTGTCACTTGTTAGTAGTAGTTCATGGCTGGTAATAGTTAACTCACCTGGTAAGTCCTTCATCCAACGAGCATACCACTGATCAAGTTGCCGCCTGAATTGCATGATGTGATTCAAGTATACCCGCGGAATAGGCTCTCCTTTATCGGTGCCAAAGAGTTCTCGAATGTTTCGTAGGATACTGACCAACACCACTTGGCCAGTGAGACGCTTGTCCTCCTCGGTAGCGACTGGAGACTTTAGAAATTGCTCCCAGCCCTGGATGGATGAGTCTTCCTGGACAATTGATGGTCGTCCATACAGAGTAGCCAGGTGTTGATCACAGATGTACAAGATATACCACAACCGAGCACAATCTGCCGCCTCTTGGCTCTGTTCCTTGATAGCCTGGTTATAGCTATTGTGCAAATTACACTCCGCAGCGCGTCGAATAGCATACCCCGAGAGCATCCACGAAAGATCACTGAGCCAATACGAAGCAATGCACATAGCGCGTAAATAGTCACGATCAATGCGACGCTCAAACATGGACTTTTCCATCAGTCGGCGGAATTCGCCACTACAGATACCATAGATTCCATCGGCTTTTGGGTCATGTAACGCGGCTACAGTGAGAGTAGCAGCGGAGAGAATTGGGCTTTTGCGTCGAAGTTCATCCAGAGTCATATATCGACAGCCAATGCCGTACATGTACCGATCCAAACGGTCACGATATAGGGCGAACAAACTCTCGGCATCTGCTAAAGAGAGTGCCCCTCGAGCAATAAAGTCGTTGATTGCGTGGCCCTTTTGGGCTTCGGGGTTGTCGGGTGATCGTAGAGCGCTGAGTTTAGTGAGGGTGTATAGAGAATGGATGGGGACGTAGGGAAGGCCTTCATCTTCAGGGGTCGCTTTTGGAGAGTTATCACAAGAGGGACCGCGGTATTCTTCTTGCGATTCATGGAGATGGTTTGCCGTATTTGTTGGATTGTCGTCTTTGGATGGTGACCCTTCTGTCTCTCGAGAGTTGATGCTTTGTAAAGGAGGGAGCTCTGGCAGACTGAGTTTATTCATGACCTGTTTTAGAGCATTATGCATCTGCTCTAGATCTTGGACCACGGACTCGGAGAACCTAAAGTATGTCAGCTAAACCCAGAGTTGCCTACTTTAAGCGGACAATACATACTGTGACTTCTCATCCATAATAGTTTGCAGGCTTTTGCTCAAGACACACCCCAGATTCCGCTCAGAACATCGTCGACAGGGCGGACCACTCTCGTCCATCAAACACTTGATCTATCAGCGATAGGATGAGTTTCATGTTCAACCACAGACGAACAAAATGCTCACCTTGTGTTTTCGACATGCTGCACATGCCTTGATCTTGCGTGAGATTTGAGGGACAGGGATTTCATTTGGCATAACACCCGCAATGCTATGTCGACTGGAAGAAGCTCTGCCATTGCCATTTGAGCGGGCAGGCGTTGGAGGCTACGCATGTTATTAGTCAATTCTTCTTATCCAGAGGTTAAAGACGTACTGCAGTGGCATCTACTCCAGCGGGATTCGAATCTGACCACGTTCGTTTGGCCATGGTCACGCGCTCAGTTTAAGTCAAGCCGTTATCGGCCTTTTAGTTAGTCTTGTCGCGTCGTGATGAGTGACTGTATTTTGAAGCCATCCATCGACAGACTCAATTCAGTCCTCAAGAGTAGCATAGAAAAGAGCAAGGTCGTACAAGAACGATTTCGCCGATCATCCCAGGCGCATATCTCTCAATGGAAGTTTAGGACAGGGAAAACCGGTTCAGCTTCTAACAAAAGAAGTTTAGTTTGGGTCATGTTCATGCGATGGGGGCAAGTCAAATTAAACGGGTAAAATTCCCCCGACTTGAACTACGTATCTCAGCCAATCATATACTGGCTATTTTCTACAGGAGGTCTCCCCGCAACATGGGTCAATGGGGGAAAGCAGTGAGACTGCGGGGTACATACATATGTTGGCTAATTAACCTAGGCACGGTTGAGAGACTCGGGATAAGAGGTTTATTTAAGATATGGACATGGTAGTGTATCGATTTATGTATAGAGTGAGAGTAGCAGCTTGTATAGATACCTATATAGGTAGGCAGCTTGACCAGTACCAGCGGTATTGGTAGCGTCTAATACCAGCAATATACATGATATATGTAAAAGCCTATCATTTTATATGATGATCGAGCTCCAACGCCCAAGAGATGGGTTTGTACAAATACAACAAGACACAATTCAACTCCTTCTTGTAGCAATCCAATCCTGATGCTATTTTTCCTCTTATTTTCTTTACCATGCAGCAATAAACGCCAGCCTCAGCTCAATCCTATAGCGCGCCGTAACCAGTCAGGGGAGATATAATAATAACAAATGTAAATCAGAAGCAAACAAAAAACTGCCATCGCGGGTAAAAATCTGTCAAGATATATAGATGATAGATAGTTAAGGATAGACAGAGTCGCCCCTTTGAAGCAGAGGGCGTTGGTCCCAACGCTCCTCATCGATGCTCTCGTCATCGTTATACTCTTCCTCCTCTACAACATTTTCACTGATTCTCGGGCGGCCGTTTGCGGTTTTAGTCTCCGGCTTGCTGTACATAAAGTACTGAGCGAATACGCCCAAATCGAGGAAGAGGGTAACCAGACTACCGGCGAGCCAGCTGAGGTTGACGAGGATGTATTTTCCGTAGATGTGGCTAGCTTCGCCGGGTCTGCATTCGTCGTGTTTGCACTTGGGGTCGTATGCGAAGATGGACAGAACGTAGGTGATGTTGCCGAGACAGGCGAAGAGGAAGAAGAGCATGCTGAGCCCTTCAGTCGTCTTGCGCCTCCAGTTCAAGATGAGCTGGGGCAACCGGGAAGCGATATATGCAACGGTGCAGAGATATCCAAAAATCTGACCAGAAAGGCTGAAGTGAAGGTTGTCTTCTCCTCCAGCATCGGTGTCGCCGTGCTTATCTCCAGTAGAAGCCTTCTGGCCCAAAAACCATCCAACAATTCCGGCCGCGATGACCATCAACACAATGATGGTGTTCCAGACAATAGTCTGAAGAACGGTGGGGTCCTGAGGAGTAGCGTCTTCGGCGATATGGGGAACGGCTGGCGAGAGGCCGGACCAGTCTGAGCCACGACGCTCGTGGTGATCGTGAGAAATAAGACCAGTGCGCTCGTTGGGTTCACCAGGGGCCGGGGTGTTCGGTTTCGGAGCAGGGGTCGGGGCGTCGCGCCATGTGAAACCGCGATAGTAAAAGCACTGGCCGAGGAGAACGATATCCGCTATCGTATAGTAGATGGCTAGGATGATCTAGCGGAACAGATCGAGTTAGTGTTTTGCCTTGAGAGGGGATGTACGTGAGTCAGGCGTGAATCGTACCATGGTCGGTAGCACGCCCTGAAGGACGGCACCCAGAATGTTGAAAACATCGCCGAGAAGCCAGACAATGATGAACTGGATCGAGAGAGCATCGGCACTGCTGCGCTGGAAGTTTTGGATGATCTGAGGAGAGAAGACGACGACTAGAAGCGATCAGCTTTATTCGAGGCGCAAAGGGGATATCGAGCGACGCACCCCAACAGGCAATGGATATAGAGCCACAAATGCCTGAAATAGCCTCAACATCGAGGTTGAGAGCGTAAGAGGGTGGTGTCATGATGGTGAACCAAGTTAGGTATGATGACCCTGGAAAGGTGACAGAGCTTTGCGACAACGTCAACCCCGGCTCTTTAACTAGCAGATGCCGTCCAAAAAAGCCCAAAAGTATTCGTGCGCCGTAGTGTTGTTACATCCGTCAATCTTTGAGTAATCAATTCGCCTGAAGTAGAAATTGTTGATGGTGATATGTAGGTATTTTGGCGACGCGAAACAAAACTCAAAGGGAGGAAATCAAATCAGGGTGTGACTCGGATAAGAGTTGGAAGACTTTTTTCCCCTGGTCAGACAGAATTGGCCGGGGTCCACGTGCCGTGCCAGATAAAGACGTCACTGCAAGTTGGAATGCGGGGAGCAGGCACTAAAGATCTCCCTAAACCTCCCCTGGAAAAGAATGCCCAGGGCCTGGGCGAGGAAGCTGGTAGAGTAGAGTACTTTTAAGGCCGACTTCGGTGAAGCCGTGAATGAGAAAAAAGTTAACTTTTAGAACTAGGTGTGATTCCTGAATGGCCAATGCCAGTTGAACAATAAATGTGCCATGAGGATACAGCCAATTGAAGCTGTTAAACTCTCAAGAGACTTACGAGGCGCAAGATTCTTGATCGCAAACTTTGGCTCTTAATCTGATAATAAGGTACCTCTCTGCAAATGAGGTCATTATCGCTGGATGACAAAAACACCAGAATTGACATGGATCACCATCGTCGTGTCTTCCAAGGAGGATACCCCCATTTTCAACGCCAATCATCGTCCATAGGTGTCATTAAAGAAATCCTGACTCATCATGAATCCATTCCGCTTTGCGATACCCATACAAATCGCATCTCAACCTCGGCCTTCCACCGCTAACTAGCCCTAGATTGGAATTGCGGATACAACGGCCCAAAACCTCGCCTCTTCAACGTCTGCATAAGAACGTCGCTTGAAGATTATTGTCATAAACTCAAGACAGTGATTTTTTTTTTCTTCAATATTTGACTGAAAATACTCTTATCTTTCATATCATCGTGGTGCAAAGTCTCCTTCAACGGCTTACAAACAAAGTTCAACGCCTCGGCGCAAGCCCATCCATATGTCAACAGCCACTTCAGTACCCGAGCTGCCGGTAATTGCAGCTCTTCAAAGCGACGATTCGATGCTGACTCGTCGGTTTGGAAAAGAAGTTGTCAACTACTATGCCGGTAGCCGCATCAACCGCTTCTCTTTCCTCCGTGCCGATGCCGGCTTTCTTCAAAAGGCATCTGTCAGTCCTACGGCTCGATACCTGGCTCTCAATGACTTGAACCCGTTGGTTGTGGACAAGAAAACACCGGCATATCTCTCGTTCAACGATATTCAGCCTCTGGTCGGCGCAGACCCCTTTGCTCTCACTGAGGATGAAGCCATCCAAAGTTTCGACTCAACCAAGACCAAGCCACTTATTGTGTTCCTCGGTATGCTAGAAGAGGGCAATGAGAACGATGTCATCTCCTCCAGCGAGCATGGCGATATCAAGGGTCATCCTTACTTTGCTGTCGACATCACCCCTAAGGGAGCTCATGCCGAGAAAGCCGCCAGCTTCCTAGCGGAGCAGGAGAAGAAGGGACTATCGCTAGATAAGAATCCTCGTGCTATGTCTCAGTCAGCTGATTCTGGTGAGTTATAACTCCAATCCAGTTCGCAAGAGTCGTGACTAATGTCTTATCAGCCGCCATGTATGCCCAAGCAAGATCCATGATTGATTGGAACACACGAAGCCCCTTCTGCGCTGGTTGTGGCCAACCTAACCTTTCTGTCCACGCTGGTTACAAGCGTGTCTGCCCTTCCACAGACCGTAAAGGGGGCACCGAGAATGAGCCTCGAGGAGACTGCCCTACTCGCCATGGCGTCTCCAACATTTGTTTCCCTAGAACGGATCCCACCATGATTGCCGCTGTTGTTTCTGCAGATGGAACCAAGATCCTGCTCGGACGCCAGAAGCGATGGCCTCCTTACTGGTACAGCACCCTCGCTGGTTTCCTCGAGCCTGGCGAGTCTATCGAGGAGTCAGTTAGACGAGAGGTCTGGGAGGAGAGCGGTGTTCGTGTGGGACGAGTCGTAATTCACTCGAGTCAGCCGTGGCCCTATCCTGCAAGTCTGATGATTGGCGCTATTGCTCAAGCACTCCCTGGAGAGGGCGAGAACATTAACTTGAATGATAAGGAACTTGAGGCGGCGAAGTGGTTCTCTATGGAAGAGGTTCGTAATGGCTTGGAATCGGGGACGAGCAGCTTGGGGCAGCCTGCGCCTGAGGGCTACAAGGAGGGTGGTTTGCGATTACCGCCTGCTCAGGCTATCGCCAACAGGTTGATCACTGCAGTCGTTGAAGGATATTTGACAGTGGCTCCTAAAATTTAGTCGAAATATACATAGCGTGTATAAGAAGGGGAAGCATAGAGGCGTCGAAATCTTTTTTTTGGTAGTTGCATATGTTTCATTTTCTCGCGAGAACATATCAGTGAAACTCCCCGCTAATGTGTTCGGTTGAGAATACATGAACTAATTAGTTATGCCAGGTGGTTCACTGCCATATTCCATTCTCGAGCGGTGCTATCACTTCAACTGGCGGTGCCTATAAGAATTCTAGAGCCAACAGGTACAGTTCGTGGTATCACTATTTATCAAGTGACCAAGAGCCAGAATTTCTAACAAACTTCTCCTTATGGCTAGTATATGGCCTGGTTTCCAGTAAAATTCTTTGGTATCCCCTGAAGCAGAAGTGGCTGCTAGCAGGTTTTCTCTTGGCTCAGACGCGTTCTACTCCCTCCCACTTCGCACTCTTTTCCTCCTACACCAAACACTTGAAACTTCCAACCCAACCCAACTGGAAGGTTAAACCAAAATCAACAGTTGTTAGTATTGGAGTATGATTTCTGTTATATTGATTTGTTGCCTTATCTCCTCATTCCTCTTCGTCGCGTTTCTTTTCACACGGACTACACTTTGGATTCGGCTCGAGCCTCGTGGTCAGATCAAGGTAAATACTATCTTTACTTTCTCTCAAGATCCCTCTATTCATCGTGTTCGAGAAGGTACTTATTATACTCTATAGCTAAGGAGCTGGCGTTCGATGCGTTGTCCTGTTCCCTTTCGAATCCATCATCAACATCTCTATCATGTCGGAACAAACCATCCATCAGCATGAACCATTAAACACCGAAGACGAAGAAATGACGGACTCGGTGTCACTGGACGTATCTGAGTTGGGCCCCTTCATGATTCGCAAGATCGAAGACCAGATGGTGAGCGAAGTGTTCAAGCTCGCCGGACGTGACCACAAGGAACATCAAAAGTGCTTTGAAGCATGTGTTCAGGCAGTTGCGAACACAGATGTCATCGACGCCACGGACTTTGCTGGGTGGGAGAATCACTTCATGATCGCGAACAGCTTGGACGAGTTCAACCACGCGAACAAGGCGGCACGTAGCCATCTCTTCTACATGATCCCAGCGCCCATCGCCGTTGCCGTCGCTGTTGCTCTCAACCATAAACAGATTAACATCGACAAAGACGCAAAGCTACGTATCATGAACCTCTTTGCAAGAGGCGAGGTCTGGGCGTGGCTCGGAACCGCGATCGACGTTTGGCCTCAAACTGGAGATGCCCGCTTTCTTGTCAAACAGCACGAAAGTGCCTCTGAACCTCCCGAAGTTGTCAAGTCTTCTTTCGGAAAGTTGTGCGCGAATACACCTGAGTCTGGCGATCGAGTAACTCCACTGATGCTGCTTTCGATGGCACGCATCAACGGCTGGGTAACAGCACCACCAGACGCTCCTTGGCTGAAGATGGAATTTGTCGACCGCGAACACACACTCTATCGAAAGTATGCCTTAAGCAACGGGGAGCACGTCTTGAGAAAGCTTGGTAACCGAAAGTACCAACAGGACGACGAGACTTTCCTCAAGGAAATGAACCAATGGCTCTCTGAGCCTGTGATCCGTGTTCTTCCTGAGGAGATAAAAAACCGCGTCTGGTTTTAGGCAAACCAGTACGCAAAGTGTTGGATCCCGATCATCGCCATGGCTGAAGAGGATATTAAACTGTGGAAGCACACGGGAAAGAAGAGAGAGCCCGTGGCTTCGTTCTTCTCCAACGACATCGATTGGCAGAATCTTGCCCAGAAAGTTCAGGACGCCGAGTCAAACGAAGCCGTCAAGACGATTGTCGAGCTGGCACAGAAAACCCGCGAGCTTCAACACGCAAAGAAGGACTACCTTTCGGACGCTATGCCTAGTATCATCAAAGTACGAAGCACATTACTCGAACGCAACACGGACGACGAATATTTGCAAGCTGTCTTCAGTTCAGCCTTGAGCTCATGCTTTCAGAACGAAAGTCCCAAGGCTGATGGGCACAAGAACATTCTTGTTGGTGCTCTTCAGCGACTTTTTGATGCCATCGTCTACGTGGTTCCTAAGAGCCATGGGCTATGTGGCGCCTTCTTCGACCTGGCGTCCAAGACGAACAAGGTTGTCCTCCCCAGCATCGATCTCGACGTCAGCACGGCCAAGGCACGACATGAGCGGCGAATTAACCTGGATAAAGTTTCGATTCAGAGTAACAGACGAGTCTCTCGTGCGGCAGACGCAGTGGCCCGGCTTGGCCCTGGATCTGTGTCCCCGTACACAGTTCTGTATTCTCACCTTCATATGATCCTGAACTCTGCCGATGCTTTTGTCATACATGAGAGTCTTCCTCGTGAAGTACGAATCGTGTTCCGCAGTCGAGGCGAGAATGAACAGGATGAAGAGTGAAGAAGTTTTTGCAAGAGAACAGTTGTGGATAATCGATGTTTTGTGATCATGGAAGATTTATTGGGATGCTTCTGTTGAGCTTTTTAGAGCAGCTGTGTGAGAGCTCATGTATAAGGGGTCGGTATAGTGGAAGGGTAAATTGAGGTTGGCATGTCTACACAAGGAAGGGAGAAGTTGAGACAAATGAGCTATAGGCTTGTATAGTAGGACAATCACTATTGACAGACTTCCACCTCTAGACAAGGTTCAATAACTTTTCATGTTTTCCGGGGTGTAGTAAAAAGTGCTATCCTAAGATAGATAATAGGGCTTTGTAATGCTTATCTAGGACATGTGTAAACCGAGAAGTCTATTGAGGAAAGCACTCAAGCTCCATGAGGGGTCTTAGATCAAAGAAACACTAAGAACAGCTCAAGCTTTCTCCAAAGAACCCCGCAGCATCTTGATCAAGTTGTGTAACGTTCTGCTGTCCTTCAAGTGCCAGCTTCTAAATCTCCCACAAGACTATCAGAGTGTAGCTGAAAGCTCTTATGTTCTTATGGACAACCAGATAAGGCTACTTCTAAGCAATAAGACCTTAGTCTAAACTACTACGGGTCTCTAGGCCAGCAGGGAAACCATATAACAAATGTCTTTTGTCGATAGTAAGCCAGAATGGAATCTGCTCAGTGAGGATAGAAGAGGATCAAGATGCTATATAGGTTTCGCGAAATGATTGTTGTTTACGGAATAATTATTTTACCACCGGTAAATTCTTCGCAGCAGAACAACCGCATAAGAAGCATAAGTCTGTGTTGGCACACTGATTCCTTGTGCTTCTCCGAGATTATCGAGCAAAAGATCGGACGAAATGGCTAGTTCATTAGAGGCTTTTGAATTATCATGAGTTTACTTCCATTCTATTATCTCTATTCTATTACGTTCAGGCCTAGACTCTAACTCTTTTATCTCATATCTGTCGGCTTTCTTCCACTTACTTATCCTCTTTCTTCTTTCTCTCATACTCTCTTTTCATCTTCTCTTCAGAAAAGATCACGAAAACACTATAGCATTCTATCTTCACTACCAACCCAAGTCTCTGAAGCTACTAAATTTCTCTCATATATATGGCTTTCTGAGAGACCGGGGGGTTGCGCAACTTCTCAGCTCTCATCTCATCTTCAACACCTCAACTCATCCCTGTTCTTGTCATACTTTCTTAAGCACATCGTCAGTAGCTAGATCACACATCCTCTGTCAGGATTAATCCCCTACTGACTTCAAACCTAAAATAGAATCTTTACCAGAGTTTCCCAAACTTGGCGCTAGGAAAGATGGCTCTCTGGTCCACCAACCGCAGAACCTCTGACAAAATTCTCAATAAAGATGCATTCCTCAACGAGATGGAGGAGCACTAGAACGACTGGGCGGCAGAGACACTCTCTCCCAACGAGATCAAATCCTGGAATCGTATAATCGAGAGGGCCTACTCATCCAGAATCAAGGAAATATCCGACCTACCAGCTCCCGACACCTGGGCTGAAATCACGGTGCTCAAAGTCCTGTTCCAGAATGAGTTTTTTAGATCTCGACATTCTGCGTATGCCCAGCTCCAGTTCCTAGATGCTGATCTCAATCAATGGGAACCCAATACGAACGGTCCCACGACTCATCCGAGCTTTGACAAGAACAGATTCATGCGGCAAAGGGATTCATTCAGCGCTTCGACAATGCGAGGGAACAAGTTCGTGTTCGTGTAGAGTTGGCAAAGCGCCCTTGGTCTTATGATTCGACTGAGGAGCGTCCCTCAAAGAAGCCTCATTCAACCACTACTACGTCCACCACAGAGACTACTACTGAACCAGGCCCTGTCACGAGGGGGACTATTCCTCTCATCTCCAAGCCCTAGGACGTGCCCAAGGTCTTCAGCGACTTGGAGAAGCAGCTTGCCTCTGTCCGCCAGGCAGCAGGGGAGAACACGAAGATTCATCAGCAAGCGATCGATGTTCTTAGAAAACCTCGCCAAAATGAGCTGAAGAGCGTATTAAAGTACACCCAAGACACCATTGCTTCCATCCGCGAAACTCACAGAATGGAGAGCGAGGGAACCAGGAAGGCTCACGAAAAGGACATCTCAAAACTTCGAGCCAAATGTGATGGTGTTGTCTCGACCTTGAGAAAGGCGTGCGCCGAGGCGCAATGGGAGATTTCGGAGCTTGGTCAAAACAAAGGCTAAAATTCATGCGAAATGAGGCTATTTCTATGTCTCAAATACGCTTTCGGTACTTATCATTCTTGCTCAAGTTTGCTATGGAGGATAATATACCCTACAAAGGCCAGGATGAAGGGAGTGAAGATTGGATGAAAAGGGGCACATACCTCGAAAAACTAAAACATCGAACAAATGCGAAGCGTGGCAACACTTAATCAAGATATAGCTATCAAAACTCAAATACAAATTGAATTGCTTTCAAATTACATCACAGTGCAATAGTGCTCAGAAAGTTGAAGTCGCATATGCTATTGTTTATGTGCAGATTATGCTCAAGAACGCTAACCGCTTTGCTTTTGGTATAAAACTCAAAGATTATTACAGATCATTATATGCATTTCCTTTACTCCTCCATCCATGGGGTATCCAAAATCCTTTCAACATCTCTCATATCTCGCACACTCTTAGAAGAGGCCGCGGACCAGCTTCATGGGGACCTCGGACCAGACAAAGGGCTCCTTGGGCTCCTCCTCCTCGAGCCAGACGGCACCACTGGCCAGATCCATCTCAGAAGGACGGACAAGCATCTGCCACTTTCGGTTGCAGACCTTGTAGCCGACATAGAGGATGAAGACGACAAAGAAGGCGAGGTAAGAGCTGAAGAAGCCCTCGGCGGTGGGAGAAGCGCCAGAAGCGGGGAAGAGAGCAACGTAGAAAGTAGCAATGAGGGCGAGGACGTTGAGGCCGAATCCGAGCCAAGAACCAATGACGCCGAAGGGGGTCTTGTAGGGGATGAGACCCATATTGATACCCTGAGCCTTCATACCAGCGCGCATGCGGATGTGGGCAAGGCAGATAGAGCCCCAAACGAAGAGGAAGCCAAGACCAGTGAGGGCAAGAAGCCAGCCAAAGATCTCACCACCCTTAGGAGCAGCGCCGATGTAGGCAAGGAGACCAAAAGCGATCTGGAGGAGAACACAGTAGAGGGGACGGCCCTTGGAGTCGATGTACTTAAAGAAGGAGGGGGCCATGTTGCGCTCAGCCATAGCCTGGATGGTTCGGGTAGAGCCAAAGGTGCAAGAGTTGGCAACGGAGAGGACAGCGATGGTGATGACACCGTTCATAATGCTGGGGAGGACCTTGATACCGGCATCCTGGATAGCGAGAACGAAGGGAGAGGCCTTGGTGTTGGCACCGCTGGCACCCATCAGGCGCTCGTCATCGTGGGGAAGGATGAGACCGACGATGAACAAGTTGAGGATGTAGAAGATGGCAATTCGCCAGAAGACCTGCTTGCTAGCCATGGGGATAGACTTGCGAGGGTTGGCAGACTCGGCAGCAGCCAGACCGACCATCTCAGTACCACCGAAGGAGAAAGCAGCGACGACAAAGACGGAAGCGAATCCCTTGAAGCTGGTGAAAGCACCGGGGTCCTTCCAGTACTTGACACCAATGTAGCCCTGGTCGCCAACACCACCGCAGTTGATGACAATACCGAGGATGATGAAGCCAACACAGGCGCAGATCTTGATGATGGAGAGCACAAACTCAACCTCACCGTAACCTCGAACACCAAAGACCTGAACAATGATAAGGACAACGAGGAAGACGGAGACCCAGACAGCCATGTTGATATCTTCTCTCCAAAACTTGATGGTGATGGAGGCGGCGATCAGTTCGAAAGGGAGCACAGTGAGCCAAGCAAGAGCATATTGCCAACCCATGGCGAAGCCCCAAGAAGGATCGACGAATCGGACAATGTATGTGAAGAAGGCACCGTTGACGGGGTAGAGGACAGCCATCTCAGCCAGGGCCAAGCATGTGCAGAGAAGCATGATACCGATGATGAGATAGCCGATGAGGAGAGCAGCAGGGCCACCCTTCTGAAGGGCACCACCAGAGCCAACGAAGAGACCAGCACCGATAGCACCACCTATTTGTTGTTAGTTGTGATTAGAGAAGAAGTATCAGGAGCAAACATACCGATGGCAATCATCTGCATGTGTCGGTTCTTGAGATCTCGCTGGAGACCACCGTTCTTGACCTCGCCAGTCTCGACATCGCGGGTTTCAGAGACGTCGACGACGGCCTCCTTGCCGTAATCAGTGGGAGTAGAAGCCATGATGACTTGTTTTGATACCACAGAGTTGGTTTGGTGGTAGTGGTAAGGGTGAATGGAGAGTTGAGAGTGATGAAGCTCTTGTTCTTTCATCTCCGAGAGGGAGATACCCTTGGTATTTGTACTCGATCCCTCGACATTGCTACATGATATACCGAGCGTATAGAACTGCATGTACGGGGCAAACTAAGGTTCTAGATTTGGTGGTGCCCCGGTCTGCAAGATTTGGAGATGGTGGAGGAGGAGAAAGGGTGCCCTGCCAGCTTGGAGTAATGGTGTGCAGAACGGGGGTTCTAACCTGGTTGAGCAAAGGCGGCTGCCTATCTTGCCTTATTTCGAGAGTGTATCTTGAAGCTAGTGGTGAGTTGTCGAGGTTATTGGTCCTCAACTCCAAGCTAGCGTTCTGTATCATGGTGGGTACAAGATTTTCATGCCCACCTTGGGAGGACAAGCACCTGCTATTTTGCCCCCCTTGTCTGGTTCCCGCCTCGGCACGCGCTTGTTGCTCTTATCTCTCGGCGAGGGCGAAGGTCATTGAGTCCGTGTTCGACCCCATATGGTCTGGACTCGTAAGGGTCAACGGTCGAGATGGCGGTTATCATCTGTTGTTTGATGATATTGCCCTTGTTATCACTGCTGACTTGGGTATGTCTGCAAGTACTCAATTTGAGCTTGTGTTTATTCTGCTGCTTGCGGAGACACTGTCAGACACAATTTTGTGTCAGATTCTTGTTACACAGCATTCCTTTAGAGTTTAGTTGCAGAACCCCATAGCTGGTAGGATACGAGCAACCTCTCGGTTGTTTTCCGTTGACCTGTCTGAGACTTCGCACTTGGGTATGACTAGTAGACGCGCTCCAGACGCGGAGAGCCAACCCCTGCCGGGATATGATGCCCATGGCTTTCAACGCCACGTACACAATAAACGTTGGTTGCCGTAAGCAGACTGGGCTACTTTTGGAAGGTCGTGGTGATGCCACCCTTGTCCCTCTTTTGGGTTCTTTGTAGTCAACAAGTTACGTTACCTGGGTCTGACGAGGCAGGATGAGATGTCATGGTGAACCGAGGCTTTGGGTCGAGATCCATTGTTGCCCAGACCTTGGATCTGCAGTCGATATCCTGTTTAGTGGGAGATGGACCTTGGCGATAGATCGCCAAGAATCTCCAACGAAACAAGATCAATGCAAGCATGGAGGCCTTCTCCTCTCCCCCGCATGCTCCAGCTCCAAGAAGACAACCTCACGCGGGCACTTCTGCTCAGGGAGGGTGGCGAACCGTGCTAGTCCTCAACGCTAGAAAGTTTCTAGACTGCCATTCATTCACCGTTAACTTGCTCGTCCTGCTCCACTGATTGGATCCCGAATAAGCCCAGGCACCGACGAGACAATGAATCTGGAATCATACCCATGTCCCGCGACTGACTAGCGATTGAAGCCTCTCCCACTGGTATCAACTGCTGACCGCCAGGTAAACTAACGTATCTCTCAGCTGACGATAGTGAAAATTTCTTCCGACCATCCTCGGTATCTCCTTGATAGGGCCGCTGATCTCGGTGGCGCTTTGGGGTTTTCCTTTTCGTAGACCATCTCCTCACGGTGATTTCCCCTCATGGCCAAGAGTCGAGGGAAGCCAAGACAAAGCCAAGGATGAGGCTCAACAGCACAGTTACGTTATCCGAGCTTGGTTTTCTGGGGAAATGGATACTCTGCAATGGTTGCCACGAGGACCCCGGAATCTGGGGATTCTCCAGACTTCAGAGTCTAGACACTCGAGTTGACGATTCCATTACGAAATCGCGTCCTCTACATCTTGATCCTGCTTCTGGGGAAAGGGATGAGGTTCCCACGCAATCTCATCCTTCTGCTCCGCTCAAGATGCCAGCGGTAGCGACTCCAATTATTAGCCTCAAACACTAACTTCATCAAGCAGGTGGAAAGATGAATGGTGCGGAGAAGATGCCTGCGGTTCCCACTGCGGAACCGTCAGCACGATCTAGACCTTTGTCTTCTCCACGCGAAATTTTCTTGAGTCGTTCAAGGTCAGATTATCTTCCTAAGTGGGAATCCCACGTGAAACTATCACATAAACATTTGCTCAAATGTCGTTGAATTGAGTAACGATTTGACCGGTGGCGTCCCTAGTATGCAGCTAATCCCCAGGAAGCGAGTCGTACCATTAATAGACAATTCTTATGCCGGCTCTGGCCATTCAGTGATCCAAATGGTATGATTGACATGTCGATATTGGCTCATTTCTGCTTGATTATTTATGCTGATGGTCCAAATGCCATTACTCAGTCATTTCCATGGCAGCGAATTCAACACCATCCATTTGCGGCGTTGGTAACCATTCGACATTCCCTCGCTCGTATCGTGACAGCCACACAGCGTCCCCGTTGACAGCCTCCAATGCCTCCCGCACCTGAATGTTTCGCTCCAGAACGTCCGAAAGTAAGTCGAGAATGTCATCAAACATCTCCTCGTCAACGTGAACATATGACACAATTGCCGTCAACAACTCAACCGTAGCCTCCCACACTCGTACTGGTGACGCAAATTTCCCCAGACTACCTGAAGATGATGCGTCTACCTGCATAGATGGCTTGCCGCTTAATGTGTCGCCGTTCCTCAGGGGTATCAATACTCGGCTATCGTCGCTTTCTCTTCTCCCCGCAAGCTTGACTTCCCCATGGGGTCTGGCCCGCTTTGATTCAGCTGAAGCTTGACGTTTCGCCTTACGGCACCAATCTCGAAGCCAGTCAGCCCATTCGGTCTTGAACCGAGAGCTAAGAAAGTCCCCGGCAGCAGCGCAAAGCCCGGCAAGAGCATGGCACGCTTCGACCGCGATATAAGCTTCTGGGTCATGCAGCCTGTCGATCACGACTGGCCAGATAGAGTTGACGAGGGGTAAGAACGCATTCTCGTCGGGAGCCAATGCAGTGGATGCAGTTGTCAGAAGCTCAAGCAGGGATCTTCGCAGCGTGGGTGTCGGGGATGTTAGGTAATGCTGGGTAAGATTTGCCACTCTCAGCAGGAGCTGATACGTTTGAGAGTTTGGTGGTTTCTCTTCTTCTGGCGGAGGCTCTGCTCCCTCCTCGTCCTCCCCTTCGTTGGTATCCTCCTTCCAGGGTTTTCTTGGGTGGCCATCGACTTTGTCTATTTCTGTTTCATCACGCACCGCCTGCTGCTTCCTCTTTTCCAATGTGCTCAGGAGATCAGATATACCAGGCGCTTTGGTATGTTGTTTTCGATGATCTGGTTTCGATCTTGTCTGATGTTCCAGCAACATGTCTGAGTGAACACCTTGATTCACAACCTCTTTGAGCACGGTGAAGAGGTTCTCTACAAATACTGGATACCCGTGGTAGTTGTCCAGGGCTCCGAATATAGAATCAATAACGTCATCCAGGTAGGGAACTAATCGAGGGCCTGCCAGGCGAATCATCATAGTCAAAACATTGATCGAGGCAGGTGATATGTCCAAACTGTTGAGTCGCAAAGAGACTGAATTGACCATGTAGTCCACGTTATCAATGATGAGCTCAGATACATTGGTGTATCCGCATGAGGCTGCTATGCTATTCAATGTAACGATGGCATGCTTTTGCAGGTTCGGATTGTTGGATCCCAAGAATGTTGCAATGGGGAACAGCACATCGATCAGCTCGGGGCGGAACGCCTCCCCTGACCTTTGTGCTGTATAAGCGGTAGCCTCCAAAGCCAAGGCTTCCAAACGCCAGTCGATGTATTCCATTTCCGTGTGACGGTCAAGAATTTGCACCGAGGTTGCATACAGCTCATTAAAAACGCTGTCAACATCCTGAGATGAATCGGCCATCGATGACAGGTTAAAGAACATCTCTTCTTCTGCCGAAGACTTGTGGCTCGCTTTAATAAGTTGAAAGCAGAGCCAAAAAGTGGCGACTTGTCCAACAGGGTTGTCAGAGTCCTGGACTTGTTCTAACATGCTGCCCGCAAACCTCGCCTGCTGGGATGATGACCCCAGAAATGCAATAAGAGACGTTATCTCGTTGCGGAGCTTCTTCTGCGATTCAGAGGGGAGTAAGACTGGCTGGTACTGTACATCTGTGTACTCTCTCGACGTCTCTCCTCCATCAATCAGTCGAACATCTGTGTTCTCATTCGTCGCTTGTGTCTTTGATGATTGCATGAGGGATACAACACTATCTCGGAGCATGATAGACATAGATTCGTCAAGGGTCGACGATTGTATATGCAACCCCTTGAGTAACTCAAGTCCTTTCAAAATGTTTCGTACTGCCTCTCGTTTTACGTCCTCATCTGCTGTTTGCATCAACCGTGAAAGGCTAGACATCCAGTTGTATGTTGTAGTTTTGACAATTTCACCAAGTTCTGGGTAGATGCTGACAAGATCTCGTAGACTAGTATGTGTCAGGGATATCTTTTCCTCAGTTTCTCCAAGGATCATAGCCGTTTCAACCAGTATATTAGCGCAGTTGGACAGAGTTTTGTGACATTCATCCAGAAGGACGACACAAAGCTTGTTGAGTGCATTCCTAACCTCGGGCGAATCTTGAGACCGTAGTTTCATCATTGTTGACAGTGCTTTCTTGACTTGGATAGTGCTTGCTTTGAGCCAGGCTGGGGAGAGAATTTTGTTATCAGGAACTTCATCCTCTTGGTCGGTCTTGGTCAGGATAGACCTCGTTCGGAGGTCAGCCAGTACGCTTGTCAGCACCAGACTAACTGTCTCGAGGCACTTGGCAAGAACATTTCCCTTGTACCGGTTTGGAGAAGACGAAACCTTGGCAAGTGAGGATATTGTGCCAGGAAGAAAGCTAGCCAGCGCGGCAGGTTCCTTGACAGCATGGTACACAGCTTGTAAGGCTCGCAAGGCTTCTTGTTGAATTTGGGGTGTTGCACCATCGACAACTCCATCCAGCATGACGGTTACAGCGTGACCAAGAGCAGGTATTGATTCCGTTTCCGAGAGCCCTGAAGCCGCTGTAGTCGACAAGCCGGCTGTGGTGAAGAGTGCAGTTAGTCCGCGGAAAGCCTCCAGCACTGTTTCCTCAGCCACGGGTCGTTTCTGTGCTGAGCCAGGGGTTCCATCAATAATAAAGGTCAAAAGACTCAATATCTGTTGCACAAGCTCTGTAGAAATTTTTGCCTTCCAGCCATGCGTGATGAGGATCGTCAGAGTCTTGATACAATTCTCAATCAGAAGCATGGGATACCGATCCATCTGGCGAAAGATATGATGAAGGGGGAAGAAGACATATTCCGCAAGCTTCTCATCCAAAGCTAACGGGCTTCTTTGAATCTGCTCGTTCAGGATATTCAGCAGGCGCTCTGTCAGCTCGAGCAGTTCCCGAGAAGAAGCTGGTGCCTCTGTCTCTCGGATCGCCAGCTGGCTTATCTTGACGCAACATGGTTTGAGCTAGAGAGACACTTTTTAGATAATATCGCGAAAAGCATGGAATGTGATGACCTACTTTTTGGAAGAACTCGTTCCTCTCTCGGCTGCTGGCTGTTGATTCCATCATGGTTGAAGCGGAGCGCTTCCTTTTTGTCTACTCGCGCATATTCTCCACTGGAGCTTCAGGTCATCTAAGCTGAGCCAAGAAATTAGCGAACACGAACGCGAGTACGTAGAAATGCTTGGCAGAATAACAGCACGTACAGGTCTGAGTACCTAGAACAGTGAGGGAAAAGCGATAGAGATGGCTTAGAATAGCTCTGATGAGATTCAGAGCCCCTGTTCAGGTATTGATTTGGCAAGACAAAATCGGGGTTAGAGTTTGGAGGGGTGACTGTCCTCGAGTGGGACACAGTACAGAATTCATATGATCGTACTGTACCAGATGCTCCAAACATGGCAGCCTCACAAGAAAGATAGAAGGAAATAATATTCGCCAATCGACCGAAACTTCTTCAATTACTAGCTTTCAGGTGCGTAATCTCGTTTATCGTCTTTACTACTTTATACATTGAGCATCTAAGTATGGATCTTCTACCTTATACCCCGCTGATGTCATCCCACACTGTGTCATATTTTTGTAGTTGTTATCTGATCTCCCACATGGAGGATTTAGATGCTTACAAGTACAACCGCTTCGAATAAGCTAGTATCTACCAGCTGTAAATTAAATCCCTACTCTTACAGCCTGGGAAAGTCAAATTCTTTGGTAGGTGAACGAATACGATGCCCATGCCAGCTCAGGAAAGTAGCTTACATATATACCTCGATAGATTCCCAGCTCTTGCCATCCTCACTTTACAGACACAATCGTTACTAAGTCCTGTTCTCAGTAAAAACAACAATCATGGCTCCTTCAGGTCCATTCTCGGTCACTGTTCATCCCTTTGAATCCAAATGCCGGGCATCGTGCGCGTACGAGGTGGGCCAGGCGTCAGCTCGTAATGCCATCATCTTCATCGGTGGGCTTACAGATGGTCCTCACACGTGAGAAGAGACTATCTACATGGAATATAAAGTAATGCTAACGGAGTAGTGTTCCTTACACCCGGATTCTAGCTCAGCGTCTAGAAGATGCAAAGGAATCTAGCTATTCCGTCTTCGAAATCCGCATGAGGAGCTCTTTTACTGGTTTCGGCATCTCGAGTCTCTCCAACGACGTGGAAGACATCTCGGCGTTGGTCAAGTACCTTCGAGGAATTGGTAAAGAGAAGATTGTCCTATTTGGTTCCTCTACCGGCTGCCAGGTAATTACGCTCTTGCCACTTTGTTTCATCGTGTCTCTGACCAATTATAGGACTGCATCGAGTACTCCAACTACGCCAAGCACAACAATGAGCCCGTGGATGGCTTCATTATGCAAGGTCCGGTATCGGATCGAGAGACTCTTGATCTGATCTTGCCTGACCCTCAACCAAGTCTTGATCTCGCAGCCAAGATGATTTCCGAGGGCAAGGCCGGTGATTGCATGCCTTTTGACATGATTCCTGCCGTTCTTGGGGCACCTATCTCGGCTTATCGATTTCAGTCTCTTGCTAGCAAAGGGTATGTTATAGGACTTTGTGCCAAACAGCAAACATTATGAGCTAACGAGTTTGACAGTGGCGATGACGACTACTTTTCATCGGATCTCGGCGACGATGTCATAGCAAAGAACTGGTCTCGATTTGAGAAGCCAGTGCTGGTCCTACACTCTGGAGAGGACGAATTCGTTCCTGAGCGTATTGACCAGGCTGCGAGTAACGAAAAGTACAAGAAGCTGAACCCAGTTGTCAGCTCCTTGTCCGGACTGATTCCTGGCGCGAGTCACACAGTTGACCAACCTGAGGCGCAGGAATGGCTTTCCAAGAGAGTGATTGAGTTTTTGGGAACTGTCTAGGAGCGACGAGATATTTCGTGTGTAATCAGACTTGGTTTTCACGATATTTGCTGAAACTGACCAAAACCATTCTGTCGGCTTGTGGACCCGGATCGCCCAAGCTAGACTTGTGTCAAGATTCACAACATACATACGCAACCGGAGGATAAGTCACAAGAACAAGTTTGAGTACACACGGAGGCAAATAGGTAGAAACTTAAACAGAAAATACAGTTATTTTTGAGTTTAAACCGGATGCAATCAGTAAAAACAGCTATTCTACAGGGTAAGATAAATTTCAAGGTACCCGCAATAAATGAGATCACCCCCGGAAGCTGCTCCACTACTTAGCTCGTGTTAGTGCAGGCGTTCGCATATGTATGAATTTTAGGGATCAGCTTACAAACCATAACAAGAGCCCGTCAATTCGACAAGATTCTGCCTGTCATACTCTGACGGAAGTCGGCCAAATCTTTTTTCACATTCTTTTCCTCCTTCACCAATCGCTCTGAGGTGCCTGGAACTGGAATCGGGTTTGGGCTCTTAATTCCTTTTGAGACTCTGGATATTCCTGTCTTTTTTTCTGCCGACCACCCGACTTCTGCGCCGCTGGCTCCGTTCACGGCGCTCTGACGTCGACTCGCGCGAGCTTCCTATCCTCCGACCATCCATTGCGAGGACGCGCTACCGCCTTCGCAGCCTTGCGAACAATTCATCACGTCCCTCTAGCATGAGGTGACCGCTGCGCGAAACCCCGAACCATGTTGAGCAACACCCATGCGACAATGGCTCTTTACGACGAGCAACAGGCTCTCTTTGAGACGGGCTCGTTCACCGGTTTCCGTCCGCTGCGAGAGCTGGGCACGAATTACTTCACCACCGGCCCGTTCAAGCAACCTCTGTGCGGAAACTCGGAAGGATGGGGTCCTCTGAGTCCTCATCGCTATGATTTCACGCCATGCTTTATCGATGTCTGGATCGCTGCCGTATCTGTATTTGGACTTTTCTTCGGATCACTCGCAGTATGGTGGCTGCTTGTTAAGAAGCAGAAACAAGAGGGACAAGCTAAGAATGCGCACTTTTATATCAAGCAGGTAATTATTTCTGCCAATTTTCTGATGCTATTCAATTGAGCTGACTTGCGTTTCTAGTCACTCCTCGCCGTCATCATCGTCGACGTCATTGCCCAGCTTGTCGTACAGATCGTTTTCATGCCTCATGTCTGGTATGGCGACTTCCGAGTATTAACAACCTTCTTGACCATTCTGTCGCTATTTGTCGTCTTTGCTATCCAATGGATTGAACACTCGCGCATTCGATATCCCAGCGGCGTCGCCCTCTTCTACTGGCTCTTCCTCCTGATCTCTTTCGGTGTCAAGCTCCGATCTCTTATCTCTCAGCAAATATACGACTCCAACCTGCCATACTTTATTATCTACTGTGTGGGAGTTGGATTATCTCTTGTCGAGTTCCTCGTGGAGTGGCTTTGGCCCCGAAGTACCGGCCCCAGTGGATATGAAGCTATCGAGGAAGAGGAGGAATGTCCTGTCGAGTACGCCAACGCCTTCTCTCAGCTTACCTTCTCCTGGATGACGCCGATGATGCGATATGGCTATAAAGTGTTTTTGACTGAAGATGATCTTTGGGCTCTCGCAAAGGATGACCAGACCAAAACCACTGGAGCGCGCTTTGATAAAGCGTGGCAGTATGAGTTGGAGCACCGCAAGAGCCCTTCCCTCTGGAGGGTTCTTTTCAAGGCATATGGTGGTCCTTACGCTGTCGCTGCAGTATTCAAGGTTGGAAATGACATTGCTCAATATATTCAGCCTCAGTTGCTCCGACTTCTCATCACCTTTGTGGACTCATATGGCGAAGGCAAAACCCCTCAGCCTATCATCAAGGGTGCTGCTATCGCTTTGGCCATGTTCGCCTGTGCGGTTTTGCAAACCACCATGGTTCACCAGTACTTCCAGCTCGCTTTTGTGACCGGAATGCACATCAAGGGTGGCCTATCCTCAGCCATCTACCGCAAGTCACTGCGACTGTCTAGTGAGGGCAGGGCTTCAAAAACGACAGGTGATATTGTCAACTACATGGCTGTTGATGGCCAGCGTCTGCAGGACCTTACCCAGTTCGCCCAGCAGGTCTGGTCTGCGCCCCTCCAGATCATAATCTGCATGGTCTCTCTGTACAACCTGGTTGGTTGGTCTATGATGGCAGGCATTGTTGTCATGATTATTATGATGCCGGTGCAAGGATTTGTTGCGCGCATAATGAAGAATATGCAAAAGGACCAGATGAAGAACAAGGATGCCAGAAGCCGTCTGATCAATGAGATTATCAACAACATGAAGAGCATCAAGCTCTATGCCTGGGGTTCTGCTTTCATGCACAAGCTCAACTTTGTTCGAAATGAAAAGGAACTCAAGAACTTGAGGAAGATTGGTGCTACTCAGGCTTTTGCCAACTTCACTTGGACTACTGCCCCTTTCTTCGTCTCCTGTTCGACCTTTACCGTCTTTGTTTTGACACAAGATAAGCCACTCACGACTGACATTGTCTTTCCTGCGTTGGCCTTGTTCAATCTTTTGACCTTCCCTCTGGCCATTCTTCCCATGGTCATTACATCAATCGTCGAAGCCTCTGTCGCTATTGGACGTCTGACCAGCTTCCTCACTGCTGAAGAGCTTCAGCCTAACGCCATCACCATCAAGCCTGCACCTGAGCACCTTGGTGAGGAGAGCGTCATCATTCGTGATGGTACATTCTCCTGGAACCGACATGAGGACAAGAATACCCTCAAGGGCATTGACTATACCGCATACAAGGGAGAACTCTCTTGCGTCGTTGGACGTGTCGGTGCTGGCAAGTCATCATTCCTCCAGAGCATCCTCGGTGATCTGTGGAAGGTCAACGGCGACGTTGAAGTGCGAGGAACTGTCGCCTACGCCTCTCAACAGACCTGGATTCTTAATGCCACTGTCAAGGAGAACATCATCTTTGGCTACAAGTATGATGCCGAGTTCTACGAAAAGACCATCCATGCATGCGCTTTGTTGGATGACTTTGCGCAGCTTCCAGATGGAGATGAGACTGTTGTTGGCGAGCGAGGTATTTCCCTGAGCGGTGGTCAAAAGGCCCGTGTCTCACTGGCTCGTGCTGTCTACGCCCGTGCCGATATCTATCTTCTTGATGACGTCCTTTCTGCTGTTGATTCTCATGTTGGTCGCCACATCATTGACAATGTTCTTGGAACTCGTGGTCTCCTTGCCTCAAAGACTCGCATTCTCGCTACCAATGCTATTGCTGTCCTTCGCCAGGCCAGCTACGTCACCCTCCTCAAGGATGGAGAGATTGTCGAGCGAGGAACATACAAGCAGCTGGTTGCCCAAAAGGGTCTTGTCGCTGAGCTTCTCAAGACCGCCGGACACGAGTCTGGCAGCGCTAGCCCTGAGCCCAGCTCTAGTGCTTCTAGCAGTAAGGCCGCCACAATCATCGAGCCAGATTCTAGTCAAGCCAAGGAGGAGCTCGAAGAGGCCCAGGAACAAGTACCCGAAATGGCTCCTATCAAGACCGGCGCCGGAACCAAGCCTCGTACCAGCAGCATGGCCACCCTCCGTCGTGCCAGTACTGCAAGCTTTAATGGTCCCCGAGGTAAGCTTACCGACGAGGAGCTTGGTGGAAACTCCAAGACGAAGCAAGCCAAGGAACACTTGGAGCAAGGCAAGGTCAAATGGTCTGTGTACGGTGAATATGCCAAGATGAACAACATCTACGCAGTTGCTCTGTATCTGTTTATGCTTCTTGCTTCGCAGACTGCCAACATTGGTGGTTCCGTCTGGCTGAAGGAATGGTCTGAGCGAAACCAAGAGTCCAACTCAAACGATCATGTTGGCAAGTACATTGGTATCTACTTTGCTTTTGGTATCGGAGCTTCCGCTCTCACTGTTGTTCAGACCCTGATTCTCTGGATTTTTTGCTCCATTGAGGTTCGTATTCCTAGGCTATCATTCCTGATGTACGTCGCTGACCCTCAACAGGCATCTCGAAAGCTTCACGAGCGAATGGCTAACGCCATCTTCCGCTCTCCCATGTCCTTTTTCGATACTACACCTGCTGGACGAATCCTAAACCGATTCTCGAGGTGAGTAGATGACATGTTCTTTTCAAAATCCAGTGCTAACGAGCTACTAGTGATATTTACCGTGTCGACGAGGTTCTGGCTAGAACTTTCAACATGCTCTTTGTCAACGCCGCTCGATCAGGTTTCACTTTGATTGTTATCTCTGTCACGACACCAGCTTTCGTCACCTTGATCATCCCGCTTGCCCTGACTTACTACTTCATCCAAAGATACTATCTTCGAACATCCCGTGAGCTCAAGCGACTCGACAGCGTGAGCCGCAGCCCCATCTATGCGCATTTCCAGGAGTCGCTCGGAGGCATTTCGACCATCCGTGCGTACCGACAGCAGCAACGATTCGAGCTTGAGAACGAGTGGCGAGTAGATGCCAACCTCCGTGCTTACTTCCCTTCCATTAGCGCCAACCGCTGGCTCGCTGTTCGCCTCGAGTTTATTGGTGCCGTGGTCATTCTCGCTGCTGCTGGCTTCGCCATCATCTCTGTTGCCAGTCACAGTAATCTCAGCCCCGGCCTCGTCGGTCTTGCCATGTCATATGCTCTGCAGATTACAACCTCCCTCAACTGGATCGTTCGCCAAACCGTCGAGGTCGAGACCAACATTGTTTCGGTGGAACGCGTCCTCGAATATGCGGCTCTGCCGAGCGAAGCCCCCGAGATTATTGCCAAGAACAGACCCCCGGTCTCATGGCCTGCTAAGGGTGAGGTTGACTTTGTCAACTACAGTACCCGCTACCGAGAGGGCCTGGACCTTGTGCTCAAGAACATCAGCCTTGACATCAAGTCCCACGAGAAGATCGGCGTTGTCGGTCGCACAGGCGCGGGCAAGTCGTCTCTCACGCTTGCTCTATTCCGTCTTATCGAGCCGGCAACGGGTCACATCGATATTGATAACGTCAATACGTCTTCCATCGGCCTACTCGATTTGCGTCGAAGGCTAGCCATTATTCCACAAGACGCGGCTCTTTTCGAAGGTACCGTCCGCGATAACCTCGATCCTGGCCATGTCCATGATGACACTGAGCTTTGGAGTGTTCTCGGTAAGCGAATCACAGCATTGCAATCCTACCACCCCCATACTTTTAGTTGTGTTTTGTCAGCAGGCCTTGTGTGACATATGCTGACATGTAGCCCTACAGAGCACGCGCGATTGAAGGACCACGTTTCTAGCATGGATGGTGGGCTGGAGGCCAAGATAAATGAAGGAGGTAAGTCCACATACGGCAATGCGCTTTCTGTCGGCATTTCTTGACCGGTCTGCGATCTTCTTCACCGGTCACCCGAGCATCTGGTTCTACATACCATGGCTTCATCAGATGTGGTGTGCACGAATATCTGGCCCTTGCCTGCAATAATGAGCAGTCTCTTTTGCGCAGCTATTTGGAGACAGATATGTGCTTGCATGCGCGCCTCGCATGAAGATGAAGTCCCGTGGTCTGCTCGTTCGGGGTGATGCCGACAACCTGGCTCACGGAACGCCAGGCATGCTCACGATCTTCACATGCTCAGTAGCTAACACATTACTCTGCAGGCTCCAACCTCTCCCAGGGTCAGAGACAGCTCGTCTCTCTAGCTCGCGCAATGCTTACTCCATCTAACATCCTGGTTTTGGACGAGGCTACCGCCGCTGTCGATGTCGAGACCGATGCCATGCTTCAGAGCACACTTCGATCACCCCTGTTCGCCAACCGCACCATCATCACCGTCGCTCACCGTCTTAACACCATCCTCGACAGCGATCGAGTGGTGGTTCTCGACAAGGGTGAGGTAGTCGAGTTTGATAGCCCGGCCGAGCTGGTGAAAAAGCAAGGCGTTTTCTACGGCCTGATGAAGCAGGCTGGTCTGGAACTCGAATAGACCACAGTTGGGACTTGGAACATTTGTGATTGAAATTGTACATAGATAAAAGATCGGACAAGATGATATGAAATAACAAGAGACGGAAACATTTTGTACATTCAAAGTTGCGCAATGTAGCATTCAATTGCATAGAGCAGCGGAGGGGCACAGAGACATAGTCAAAGCGTCGTCATTTGAAATCAATTTCTTTCATGATTCCCTGCACTCTTGATTGAGGCCTTTTCATTGTAGACAGTACAACACAGGCATGTTTTGGTATCTGGTGAGCCGTCCAACGGTGGGGCCTGATAGACGGCTAAGCAGTAGCGGCCGTGCGGCACGGCTTCACAGGCGGTTTTTATCCCCGGCGACGAGGTATGGCTGGGATGATGGTGGTGAGCTGGCAGGGATACACACCCCATGGTGGTGCCTACGGGCGAATCTGACAAGGTATCGAAGTGACGAGGAAGACTTGACACGTTACATACTGGGGTAACCACCACGGTACGGTACGTATTTTGAAGAATAGCCAATGTTGATGCCAGGCATTGAGGGTGTCGGACAGGCCAGTGCGTGTGTAACATGATGAGTTCTGTTGTACGTGCCGACGGTAATGGGACCATCGCCGAGAGAAGTCCTTTCCAGAGACAGTCAAGCGCATGTTGGCTGAGGACATCACGTAAGACAACAGCAACCATCACCACCAGATAAGATAGCAGTTGACTCCAGCTCCGGCACGGTTGTGTGAATCCCAACGTCAACGATTCCAATATTCAAGCTAAGAGAGACCCATGGAGCCATACCCCGAAGACGAGGACGTTGCCGTAAGGAACCGTAGCGTCGACGGTCTGTGTGTTGTCTTAAATTCAGTCAAGTTACGCGCCAGGCTAAGACTGTTTGTGTAACACAATAGACGACATCTGCTATATTATGTAGTAGTATAAACGCAGTGGTGGCAATGATTTCGTACAGCGTCGAGTAAGCGTTTGCGCTCATTAGACGTGGCTGAGTTATATTCTGAGAGGCGTTTTGACGCATGCGATTGCTCAACTGCAAAGCAGATGGATTTCCTTTTGCCAGTCTCGGTGGACCAACTTGATTGTAAAAAATCAAGGCACAGAGCTGGGACTTCTGCTATTGTTGATCTAGACCGAGATTGGAGTTGATTTCATATTCCCAGGTTTATTTCCGATCGGCGTCTAACTTAGTCAAAACCACAAATAACATGTACGTATGACTTGAGAAGCAAGCCGCGCTACACCGAGTCCAGTCGGATCTGGTGCAGTAAAGATTAGCATCCATGTCTTGAAATACTAGTGAGAGGAGGGGACGCAAGACACGTGTGCCATCAAAATTGCAGTGAGCAAACCGGAACCTTTCTGAGGCGGACACATACCCCCAGATTTGACCGAGTCTAACTGATGCTGGGGATTACTGCAGCTGATAGTTCCATAGTGGCGGCCGTGACGAAAAATCTGACTCGCCAAGAGTCGCTATGAGGTTGAGAAGTCAGGATGTTAACGTCGTCTTTCAGATCTCCGCTCCTAAGCATGAGAAGTGAGACATGTATGGCGAACACACAGGTGCATAGTGCATAGTGCATCTGTGGGAGATAGGGCGGGGATGGACGGAGCCCAAGCCGGGGAATGCGTATAACAGCCTTGAGGATACTAGGTAACAAAAACCTTATATGCAGAAGTCGTTGTGGTGCCTGCGTTTCCTAAGCCATATATGCGCAGCCACGCATTAATTTAGGCGTTCATAACGGCATTATGGCTCTTGACGAGTCTGTAGTACAGATAACTTAGAGATTAATGTCCTGGTTTAAACATTTGTATGTACAGCAAAGAGTGAACAAATCCGTAGCATGGCAACGTTACCAAGAAACTGCGGACAGGTTGGTGGCAAGCTCGAAAGGCAAAATTAGTTGTGAGATAGGTGCTATCCGAGCCGCCTTTGAGACACAGCGCCGATCCAGGGACTGGTGCTCCGTTGTGAAACCTGCTCCTATCACGATGGTGTTTCGATGCCATTTTCAGACTTCAGGGCAGTACCTAGCCGCATAATGAAGCTTAAGAGGAACACCACCAATCAATATATGGATCACAAATCGACCTGGAATGCCAGCGTCATGCTTCTATCGTCCAATAATAGGATGCGCGCAATAAGGTTTCCAGAAGGAACGGACATGAGATCGACAAACAGCCGATGACGTTAAAGCACTTTGGCTTCAATCCGAACATAGACTCCAGGAAACGTGGGGGCACGTAGTTGGAAACCTGCTGGGACAGTGCGAATTGGCTTCAGTATTAGCCAGGCATAAGAGAACAAGTCATGGTTGAGACCCCATTAGCCGACTTGTGATAACGACCTTGGCCCATTGTTTCTTGGGGCATGGGCGAGACGCCTTCTGAATTGCTGATGCGGGGTTGGCTTGCAGTTCTGAGACATGAGCAGATAATGCGTCGTCAAGCTGATCTCGCTTCTCTAAGGAATGAAACTAGTGTAGTTTTCCCGGGGGATCTATAATTGCTTCTGAATATTGTCGGCCGGCACGAGGGACATGCTGCAGCTGCAGATGATCCGAGGCGGTAAAGATCCGCATTCACAACCGTGATATGCCTGTTTGATGATGCTTATTGCTCACGGACAGTCTTTTGTTGACGCCAACCGTGCCAGAGCGAAGAGGAAACAATATCATCTTTGCTTTGGCAAGCGATTATAAGAAAATCTTGTCAATCCCTGGTCTCTCACCAAGGTCGAATCAGTTTCGATAGCGATGCACACCACCAGCATATATCGCCGCGAGGGGCCGCAGTGACCTAGTTGTTCCTTTTTGTCCTACATAGCTGCAGAGTCCAGTGTCTGTTAAACAGACCTTGAAATGTCAACTGCCGATAAGCCTTGCATGATATTAGTGAAGATATCTCTCATTTTGTGTCACCGGTGTCTGTCTGGCATTTGGATAACCAAACATCCAGTGCATAGTGCTGGGGTATGGAGAAGGGATGTTAGAACCATGCTAACAGCAAAATATAACCTACCAGCTCATGATTCGGCTTCTGGGTTGAGTTCATTTTTGACTGAGTAAGTTTGAATTGCTGCGCTTCTTGCTCCACACACATCCAGGCAAAAGCCGTTCATGGGTTATATGCGGTGGCTGATGCGCTGTGCCATCCCTGCTCCTGCAGCCGACACGTTGGAGTCGCCCAACGAGGGCATCGACGTGCCTGTGAGTTAAGTGTGTGTGCGCTTCCCGCTCCCTGTTGATGGATGGAGCTGCCGTTGGCCCCTGTGCGCGGGCTGGCAAAAGACCTAAGCTGGTCAATGCTTCGACTGATGCCGTCCAAAGAGCGGAAATATTTTGCTTGCGGAGGAGGCCTTGGTTGGGGGCGGTTAAACTCGCTGTTTCCATGTTGGCGAAGCCGCGAGAACCTCGAGTGACATTCGCCGTCGGCCCACTGTAGGGATGTTTACGACTCTGTTGCAAGCGAGTTTCTTTTGAAGCAAGCTTGTAAGGTTCCATAATGCAGTGACAACTAGCGGCCAAATAGTGGCAGTTAAAAGGCATGCGTTGCCAAGGAAAAGAGCCAATCCACGATGCCAATTTCAGGGTTGAACAGGACGGATGTTTTTTTCTTTTGAGGTCCATCCATTCGTATTGTTGTTTGGAGTGCCTACTTGATAAGCCAAGCTAGCGATACGCCGTACCGCACAAGGAGCGGATCTGGCTGATGGGGTTGACTGCAGGTTGCAAGGCTAACAGAGGAGCCGAGCCGTACCGCGTCCCGCCTGTACATCGTCCAAAGCCTAGGTCTAGGGAGAGTTGATGGTCGCTTGTCGGGTTCGGCCGAGAGCCTAGGTAGGAAGTAGGCACGTATAGTAAGTAGGTAAGTTGGTAAACAAGCTAATTCTGATGCTGACGGTGATGGCTTAGGAGTTGGGGGCGCTGGCAACGGATGCTGTCTGTACCCAACTTCTATACATGGCAGAGTCTTGAATGTCGATGGGCAGCAAATGAGTTTGGGGTTGAGACGGAATGTCTGGAATTCAGGCGCAGGCAAGTACATACCTACCTACTTACCTTACTAAGGTAGGTAGGTAAGTAGTAGGTAGGTAGCTTCGGCAATAAAGGTTCTCCGTGCCCGTGCCCGTGCCGTGCCTTCCCTTCCCTTCCTGGACGGGTGGCTCTCGAGCGTCCCTGCCCTGTCGGCACAGGTCAGGTCCAGGTCCAGGTCCAGGTCTAAGGAGACTTTTGGCAGGCACTTGGGCCACCCACCTTCCTCCAAGCAAAAGCAAGCAGCTTCTACGGGATTGGCTGATCAGGTACAGTACATGATGATGGACCTAAACCCAAACTCAAACCCAGCCACCAGAGGATTTTTAGTAGTTTCATCGTCCAACGCTATCGTTCGTCATATTTTCCAAGATCTCGTTTGGGGCTGATGGTCAACTTTCTATTGCATCCAATACGACGTATGTATGCGCTCCTACTGCACTGTACTATAGCTACTGTACCGCTGCCACAGGCTGTACAGTAAGATGCTGCGTTGGGCGATAGTGCATGAGCCAGTCCTGCAGGGTTGCACGCTTTGAGCAAAGTTCCTCAAGCCCATGGCCCTAAACACCATCCAAGAAGGAGACCCATCTTGGTCACCGAGACAAATCCAGTACCTAATTCAGTTCACGGCTTGTTAGTGGTGGTTTCCGGTACGACTTTGGAGCCAACAAGACATTTGGCTTGCCTTAGCGAGATCGGTAGGTCCCTGGTTCGCACACTGTCTTTCTTCATCTTTGCTAACAACATCGATAGATGTTATTACCGTCGTCTCCTCCTACAGCTGTCAACCAGTCAGAAGAGCAAGAGTTGGAGCGGCCACGCAAAGAATCGAGATCCGAGATGAGGCCCAGCATAACTTAGCAGATTCTTTACCCGACCTGTTCCTGGCATAGCAACCTCGTCAAGTTACTTCGGACAATCCCCGCCCTGGAATTCTGGAGAATGGCACATCCTATCACCATTCCCACTCACCGCATCGAATCAGCGACTTGGCAATTGCATTCATCTAGAGACTCTCGGTTGCTCATGGCAAAACATTCAACGGTTCCGGGTACAGGCTATCTACCCATGCTTCAAATACAAAACCACCGCTGACCAAAAAGCAAAAATGGGCCTCCGTAATAGATGATGTAATATGGCTACTGGACATACGCACACAGGCATCGCCGGATCTCTCTGGTGTTCTGGCTGAGATGGTTCAATGGCCAGCCTAATCGTGCCCTCTTGTCTCACCTCAGTACTACTGTACTGCGCTTTAGTTGCCTCAGTCATGCGCCTCTCTGATGATGTCTGTCTTTTCTTTTTTCTCAAGCTTTTGGTCCTTACTCTCGCAACTATTGGGTTTGTCCCCATCCAGCCCTCGCTTTGGGGCCCACTAGTACAGCCATCGTCAAGACGACCCCTGCCTCTCTAAGCCGTTTGAGTCCCTTCTTACGCATATCATGGCTTGGTCATCATTTTGACCCTTGTGAGCTCAGCATTATACCTGTGCACATGAACCCAGGCTTTTCAGCTCGTCTTGTAGACGGCACACGGCACCATGGGAATCTCACCTTTAAGAACCGCATCTGATTTGATGCTCTCTGGCACCTATGCCCCGTCCTTCCAAAACCACATTCGGATCCGTCCACTTGTGGGGGGCGTCGGAGCTAAGCCCGGCCAACCGCCTTCTATCCTCAACACCCTTGATATGGGCCCTGTCACCCAGCTCGGTGGATCATGGGATTGGCATACATACATACGTACATACATACATACATGAGACCATCTCGGCCTTAACTGGCTAGCGTCATGCCTTCTCAACCCCGTACTGTGCGACTCTGGCGTCTAGGGGCCCTTCATCTTTCCTTGCCATTCTCTCACCCTTGGCTTCTTCACCTGGACAATAATAACTGAATATCTCTTCTCGTCGAGCTGCTGCTGCCACTCCAGTTGGGTGTCCTGCCCTGTGTCGTGTTTCTTGTTGAAAGGCACTGATTCCGCACCCCCCTTATCTAACTCCCTCAGCCCTTTGGCAGGCAGACATCCGGTAGAAACGGCCTGAGATCGCAGACCTTACACACTACCTACATAAGCTACTACCTACAAGTATGAAGTACCGTATTGGTCCTTGATCCCTCCACCACTCATCTGGTGTGTGTGCTTTGATGCAAGCTGGTCCCTGTCCTATGTTTCCATTCTAATCCATCACCAGTCGTATACCTTGTCTCTTCTTCTCTTTTGCTGATTGAGAGACGCCCATCCTGAGATAGAAACGGCACGGCAAGCTGTCGGAGCTCAAGTTTTGCGAGAAGAGAGACAACATCTATCTACTGTACAGTTCCTAGGTAGTGCGGGGACCTACCCTGACTTGTCCCTCATTCCCCGGCTTTGCATCTGTCCCAGTTCCGCAACCTTGTCATATCAACCTCATCCTCTTTTCTCAGTATCGCAAATCTGGCGCCCTCTTCAACCCTGCGTTCCTATCGTCAGTATTTGGTCCCAGCATTGTTAATTCCCTGTCCGCAAGGCAACATCACTATCTCGCCCCTCGATTGAACCCGCTCAATCTCTCTTCACTCAAAACCAGGGTCGGTTGCCACATAACCCTGACTCGGATCACCCTCTCCCAGGCTGCGACTCGGCTTTTCTCTTTTGAGGACGGCACACCCCTTGCTTAAGGCCTGTTCTCTAGCCGGTAAATTTATACTCGGACCTTCTCTGTTCACTCTGGATGGTTTTAATCATCGATACCTTGAATTTACAGCCTAACCTGGACCTTCAACGAACAAATCTTTGCTCGCCTGGGATCTTAACACAAAACTCGCTGTTACATTGCCCATCTGGAGAAGCATTAATAACTACCTAGGCCAAGACTTCCCCCCGGCGACCAGTTTGTCAGATCATTAGTCTCGGGCAAGCAACTTACTGCCTCTGGCATTGACGATAATCGACTCTTGTCTGACAGCGCACCTTCTGGCGCACCTTGTCTGACCTTCAGCCACTCCCAGACTATTTCCGAGCTCATTTAAAGAATCAAACTGAGCCGCAAAACCCTGAAGGATTCTGATCGGAGGCGAAGTCACCGAAGCCGGCAACCTTCTTAACCTCATCCCTTGCCGATCATCGGCAACTACAATCTTATTAGAGACTTCGATCAAGGCTGCTTCGATATTTGGTTCTTATCCCACATAGTCACGACTGCCGAAACAGGGGGCAGCCCTTCTGGAAACACCTTGATACTCGACTCTCTTGCCAACTATATACATCGCCCCATTCGCCATCTTACAACGACATGTACCAGCCCTACAAGCTTTTCTAGAACTATTCCACTGTCTGCTTCGAACAACCCGTATCTCTGACCAACCTCGACGCATTGGATACATCTTGTGGTCAACTACAGGCAGATATATACTTTGATTCAGTAATCCACAACTGCCTCCTATTACCTTTACCGAACAACGAACTACACCCCGCAACTGTTTAGTTGCTCTTCGGACTCCCCGTAGTTGTCTTTAACTACCGGTCCAGATTGATCAGCCTGCAGCATTGGACAGCCGCAAGGAGAATGGTCAGAGAGTGGTCAAGGGAGTCTTTCTCCCGCTACCCCCACCATCCTTACCTGCCTGAGAGGTTTATGAGCGATGGCCTTGACGACAATCGCTTTCCAGAGGTGCAAGACATGCATCGCCGTCAACCTCCAATGGTAGTATTTGTCGACACCCACATGTTGGAACATCGCTGATGTAAAGTTTAAGCAAATCGACGAAGCCCTTCGGCAACACTGCGGGATATCGACTACGGGATATTTCTTGGTTGCAAGAATGGTTGACGGAAGCATTCAGACTTTTTCAGGGTCTGGAACCTCGAGACGCGACAGCGATGTTTTGAAACAATGCTTTAACATGGACAAATGCCGAAGAGCCATGGAACGCCAGGATTCTGGTTGGTGATATTTCAACCTCTCTTGAGCCATAAGCTAACTGTTCGTTAGGAATAAGCCCTGTTGTTGACGATGATTTTGGCTTTGACGGGCATAAACAATCTATGGATTTCCCACGAAATCGCATGTTGGACCGACGACGAATGTCTCAATTTGATGATTGGGAAGCGCCGACACGACAAGGCCGAAAGAGACCACGGGCTAGACATGTTATCAACGACGAAGACGAAGCGCATATGACTATTACAACGACAACCAGGAAGGGCATCAAGATTGGAAGCCCTGATGATGTTTGGAACTTTTACGAGCAACGATTCAAAAACTGCCAACAGACTGCTTGCAAGCTTATTGCCAAGGCATGGGTAAAGGCTGTGGAGCCAAAGAAGCAGTCGACACACCCTTACACAGGAAGTGACGAGAAAGCACCCGACTGGTGGCCCAAGCCATGGGGTCCGACTAAGGAGGACAAGGTTCGCCATAAAGAGCCGGACCATCTCTACAAACGAGGTGACTTATTTTGCCCTGGTACCAGGTATACTATCTTACTAACGCAATGCGAAATTAGAACGGGTTCATCTCCTCAACCATATCCTTAGGATGATTGTGGAACCCAACAAGAGGCAGCATCCTGACATTCAGAAGCTCAATCTCAATGTCAAGAAACTTGAAGAGATCACGACCGAGGCCCTGTCGGGATTCTTCGCAGACAAAGACAACCCAGCCAACGCGAAAAAGCGGCCGTTTCTGAACGAGATCTTCAAAGTGGCCAAGCAAGAAGAAAGGTTCAAGAATGAAGAGATTGGTGAGTGCAAACCGGACGGACAACTGCACAAATAGAAACTTGAGAACTAATACAATATAGATGGGACAACCGAAGTCTATGTGATGGCAGACGACAAGATTCCCGATTCGTATGCGTCAGGAAACGACGATGACGGGATTGTTCCCAAGGACGAAGACGACCAGGATGTACCGTCAAACAAGTTGGCTACCGTCCATAGCCTGATGCCCTCATCTACCAGCCACAGCTCTGGCGCATCACTGCATGGGACACCTTTCCTTGGCGGAGAACTGCCCGTGCGAGGAAATCAGTACACTCCCTCCATGATGCAGGAAATACCACAGGAGCACCACGCCTTTGTTGAAAACAACAACGTCCCTGTCAACAATCAATCTGCGGTGCACACTGCTGGTGGAAACCTTGGTATGGACATGGGCGTACCGCCTCCGCACGACTCTGGCCGCCGATCTTCTATCTTCAGCGCCCCAGCAGAGTATGGAGGACAGAACGGTACGGCAATGTATGCCCATCAATGGCAACCCGGTTCCACCGCACCCAACTCTTCATCTATGTATACCTTTACTCAACAGCCGCCTAATCCTCCGGCAGCGGCCTTTGTTAGTCCTGGAGTTCCAATAAGTCAGGCTCAGCCATACATGAATGCCTCGTTTGACGGGCTTGCGCGTGGCTACGATCCCAACCAGTCTACGATGTTCCGGAACGGCAGCGTGCCACAACCTCAACAAGTGCACCCGGGCCAAGGCTACGACTACGTGTCCCACGATAGCCGAGGACTCCCCGGTGTAAAGGTGGACGACGTGCCCCGAACCACGATGCATTAGCCTGTCCTAGGCTAGATCCGTATGGTCGTATAGCTGCTATCCTCATGCTGTTCTTCTATATATGACCTGGGACATACTCTTGCTTTTCTTCCACGGCTATAGATCACGTATGACGACGGACCTGGTTAGACAGCACAGGGTTCGGAGTCCTATCGTGCGACGACTTGTAACAATTTTTGTTTCTCAGTTTATAGTTCTATTCAACGCCGGACCCGGCATGGCCACGTTTTCTCGATGCTTCAAACGGTGGGCGGATACGATTGCCACATGATTCGATACCCCAAATACATTTTAGGACAATTTCGGGATGGCTTACTTGATTTTTTTTGCGAACGACTGTAGCATCTTGGTTGGAACAAATCATGCTGCGTGTGTTTGCTTTAGGGCTTTGAATTCTTTGATGAGATAGCTGTTCCTATACGGCAATCCATAGCGTGTGATATAGCATCTTGGCCTAGATGCAAATACCGTTACGCTCGGGTAAGAAACCCATCTTTCGGTGGACGGCCCTGGCCTATGGAGATGGAATAGCGAATTTCGGAGTTGTTATTCTGACGATTAAAAATGCGATGACGATTAACGGCAGCGAACATATTTGTCAAAAGGTGGTTGGTTACGCACGTATCCTTCCTCTGGTCTGAGCTATGCGGATACACAGCAAAGGGGATGTTGGGGATTCTTGGATGCGCAAGATGGTTCTAATTTCTGAAATTTTATTGGTATTCCTCTTCAACAAGGACTTTTAGGAGAAGGGTGGCTGATGGGCTTTAATCACATTGCGCAGTGCATGTCCCAGCTTGTGCTTGCTTGTTTTGAGCGTAATTTTGTGCGAATTGATCAGTTCTACTGAAGTTGTATCTTGTTGTATCGAAGAGAGGGGGGAAAGAAGCTCGTCACTGAAAGGATGCATATGTGATGGTTGCTCAACAGGCTAGGTGATGCTGCTTTATGACAAAAATATATGATCTACTACGTACCAAGGCTCGATATATCCTAATTGTCAGCGTTTGATTAAGTGCAAGAGAGTGCGATCTCAAGATGATTGGGGCAGACAATCAAAGTGATGGATAGATATCATGATCACGACAAGATGGACCTTGTAGAAAGAAGTAGTTCTATCAACTCGTTTCAACACTCAAGCTATCGCATCGTATTGTACCGTGAAGCAGGCCTGTTACCTCTCAACCTTCTGCTGACCTGGAAGTGAATCCATCCACCAACGCCAAGCTACTTAAAACTATCAAATAAAATCAGAGACAACATATTTCGTACCAGGTGACTACTCGTTATGCACCAATAAAGAAGCCCCCTCTTGATGCTTTCCATCGCCCCTGGCTGGACAAGAATGTCGCTCCTCAACCCCACTATGAAGAAGGGCAAAAAAAAAAAAAAAATACGTAAAAAAACAGAACCGAGCTGGGCGGCAAAGATACGCAATGCGCGAATGATTGCAGCCGACAGTATTAGGCATGGGGGTATACGTTTAAAATGGGAGAAGTGGTGAAATCGGAGTGGGTGCCAACGCTGAAGGGGGCTCCTAGCTCGACGTAGTGGCGGCAGTGTTCTCCTCTTTGGGCTGGGGAGGCTCAAGGCCTGCGTTTTGTGCCACCCGTTTCCAGGTCTCGAGCTCTCGGTAAAGACGCTCACACTCCTGCTTGAGCTTGTCATTGGAAGCACTCAACTCGGTTATGGCCTGCTCCGTAAGCAGCTTCTCGAGTGTCCACTTCTCAATGTTCTGCTGCTCGTTCTCCTTGAGCTGAGAAATGAAGCTGACTGCCCGCTGCAAGATAGAGCCCTTGTTCTTCTCGCAGCCGGGAACAATCTTGGCGAGTTCGTTAATACCTTCGTTGATTGTTTCACGGCGGCGACGTTCCACTATGTTTCATTAGTAATATTGAGATAGGAGGGAGAATAGTTTGACCATACCTTCTTTGTGGTTATCTTTTCTCATCTTGTGCCACTCTTCCGATCCAACAGTTGGCTTGGGGTTGGTAGCCGCAGGGTTGTATCGTGGTGGTTGGTGCGGAATTCCGTTAGGTGGTGTATGCTGATGCTGAGGGGGGGCCACTGGAGGAGGAGGTTCCATGATGCCGTCAACTGTAGGGGTCACGTCGGGGTTGAAAGATGTATCATGACCATGATCAGGGTCAGTAGCAGCCTGGGCGGCAAACTGCTCTTCCGTCGACGGCGGAACATGCAAGGTGGGATACATTCCTAGGGCAGCCTGAGCGGTACTAGTAGCACTGGTGGGATCTGGGGCGTCGGGGTGATCATGATCAGCCTGAGCAGCCTGTTGTAGAGCATTGAAATCGGCGACATTGACGCCATTTGCGTTGACTGCCTGGCTCTCGATAGCACTGTCGATGAAAGAGGCGGGATCGGTAGACATGTGGGCAGCTGGCGCAGGACGCTTGTTCCTGGAGAGATCAGGGCTACCGGATTCGCGCTTCCGCTTCTGACCGGGGGAGCCGGTCAGGCTAGAGAGATCTGGCTGTTCAGCGAGAACTTCAGCCATGGTTCTATTGGTACGAGGCGTGAGATGTGAGATGTGAGGGTTAATCGATCAAAAACGTTGGCCAGATATACAAGGTTGGGCGCAAAGTTTGACGATGTCGAAGTCACAATTGAGAGGTGTTGATGGGGTCAAAGATCTATGTAGGACAGAGCAGTTAGAATAAGCTCGCAGCAAGAGTCAAAGTAAGATATGCTAGATAGATGAAGCGCAAGAAAAAGAAAGGATGCAGCGTTGGTCACAAGAAGAGGTATGTATCTATCAAGCAAGTAACTGTGGTTGAGTGCAAGTGTCGACTGTAACACGTGGGCATCGTGAGGCGCTAGCCTTATTGTCGAGGCGCACCTTCATTGTTTGAACAAGGCGTGCGATGCGATGCGATGCGATGCGACGACAATAGGGAGAGCGTCTCTCGTACTGAGTCTCACTTGAGAGGTTTTGGTGGTGACTGAATTAGCAAGAGTGAATTGCATATAGCCTAGCCATGGCGTAGCTATCATGCTCCCGGCCAAGATGGGATGAGATGGACGATGCGTGGCTGCTGATTCAGTCACCCTTGTTGGGATGAGAATAGTGAAAAAAGTGAAATATTTAAGCCAAATGCACACCCCAACAATGAGGATGATGATGACGATGATGCTGATGGCGATGCTGATAAGAGCAAGATGCAGCAGTGATGGTGATGATGATTATTCAAGATGCGGCCACTTGGCAAGATGCATCACCAAAAATAAAATAATTGCGCAAATATTTTCCACATTCCATAAGGCAGGCAGAGGAAAGCGGACACTGCGCATAGCGTGCGTAGGTAGTGCAGCACAGCACAGCACAGCATCAAATGAAGGTATCGTCGTCAAATGAATGAGATGCATTGCATGAAAGCTACATACCTCCCAGATCATGTGCCTTGAGGCGTGCGAGATCACGAGTTTCTCGTCTCACGTGTTTTTGGCGGGATCGACCTCGTGATATCGCGCGAGTTGATAAGTCGAGCTCGAGTGGAGAGGCGCGCGTCTTCTCAACTTCCAAACCCAACTTTAGCAAGAGAGAAAGAGAGAGAAAAAAAGAGGGAGAGAAAATCTCTGGGCTCTGATACGCATTAGAGATACAATACAAATGTCTTTATGTTACAAAAGGGGGAAAATTGAAAAAGGAGCTCACCTAGAGGATGAGAATGGGACGCGAATGCGCTGCTGAGAGCGACCGAGCGGGCTGGCTTCTGGCAACTGGCAGCTGGGGGGGGGAACGAGTCGGATCACGCGGCGGAGGAAGAGGGAACACGTGCAAGTGGGTGAGGCTGGTAAGATAAATAACTTGACGCGGGTGAGAGGGGCACTTGTGCCTGAGGCCGCAATTAGAGGCCGTAATAGAAGGGCGGCCAATAGGAACCTTGGACGGGCCACATCGGGATATGGGATGCTCGAGATGGGGGTGGTTGCCTTGTTGCGCGTAATGAATGAGGAAGGCAGGGAGAGGGATAATACTAATAAATGAAGAAGTTGCAGTCATCTTCAGAGGAAGGTAGTAACTACGGATACTACAGACTATATCTTAAATATCTACCTACAGTCTTTGTCAACCCCACTTCTCATATTCACTACAAGTCCTATGCCACGTATAATACTCCTCTTTCGGGTCGTCCTCACATACCAAAAAAAAAAAAAAAAAAAAAAAAAAAAAAAAAAAAAAACACATCACAAATAAGCCTGATCTTTCCTTTCCCTGCTTCTCGCTCCTCGTGTCAGCTTTCAATAAAAGACCCCAGACTCCCCGATCCGGGAAGAGCCATTACACAGCCAGCACAGGCCAATAAGGGAACCACCCCCCTCATACATTTCTCAATACAATACAACACACCACACCACCAGAACAAGACGAGCCTGGTAACTAATCACCTGATCCATCTCCAAGACATCACTTGACGCCCCTGAGGTGAAACAGGCTGCCTCCTCGAGATATCTGCGACAGATGATCCGACGAGCCTTGTCTCGTCTCGTCTGACGCTTGCACTTTAACCTGTGAATCATGCCTTGGTTCCGCCGAGTTCAATATTGGCTTTGTTGTAGAATCCTAGCCTGAGAGCCAGTGTCACAGAACTGTGAACCAACATCATGCTCAAGACCAACAGATCAAATACCCTGTCTGCTTCTCCGCCTTGATCTATATCTGTTTCATGCAGGCAGCCGACAATGGGGGTTCTAGGTCGGCCACTGAGCGATGGCTCCAGAAGATCCTTCTTGTCATACCATGGAATAATGCAGGCTGATCACGAACACTAGAGCAGAGTTGATAAGTCACCCGTAAAGAGATGACTATGATAACCTGTCAGTGACAGATTCTCTGAATATGCACAATAACTTGCTTCCCTAGAGACTCGTGATATTGATTCACTCAAGCCAAGAAAGGACCCTCGCTAACAGCGGGAATTCTTGAGCTGGCCGGGGCCCCACATCCCTGCTTCCGAGAGCGGGACGGTAGTGGAGGAGGTCATGTATGTACGTACCCTCGGAGCTCAGCTCATCCACTCCCGTCATGACACAACCCAACTCACTTCACTTCTCGGCTTCACTCTACGATAACGTCAAAGCAATTCCTATCATCGGAGCATTCAACTTGTGCCTCTCATGGGCGTTGCATACCTCAACTCATAGTCAGCCAATCATCAGTCATTCTCACAATGGGCGATCACGAACTCTCTCAAATCAAACACAGCGAACATTTACTACTTGTAAGTTCTTTATCCCGAGCCATCACCGCTTCCACCACTGACACCTAAACCCCAGGACCAACCTCTTCTCCGTCTCCCCTCCGAACTCCTTCGCAAGAACTTCCGCGCCGCTCACTTCACCATCGAAAAAGACACATCGGCTCTCAAGACTATCCTCAAAGAATCTGCCACTGCCGCCGTCTCAGGCCGCGCATCCCAGCAAGATGTCCTCCGCAATCTCGACGCCATGATCTCCCGCATGCGCGGCGTGAAGCGCAAACTCGCCGCCAACGCCGCCGAGGAATCCCGTCTTCACAACCAGGCTGCCGCCCGCATCGCTCACCTCGACGAGCTTTACTCGATGGACTCGGTGGAAGACGTCAAGTACGAGAATTGGAGTAGGAAGAGGTTGGATCGTTTGCTAGCAGACTATCTACTTCGTCATGGCTACAACGAAACTGCGTCGGAGCTAGCGCAGCAGCGTGGTATTACTCAACTTGTTGATGTCGATACCTTTGTTGCTGCGAGTCGTATCAGAGATGCGCTCTTGAAGGGGAGCGTTGTTGAGGCTCTGGCCTGGTGTACCGATAACAAGAAGGAGCTGCGTAAGATGGAGGTACGTTTTCTCACTATGCGCATCTTCATTGGCTTTATACTAATACTACTACAGAGTAAACTCGAATTCATGCTTCGCTTTCAACAATACATCGAACTGGTACGCTCCCAATCCTCAACCAAACTCACCGAAGCCATCGCCCACGCAAAGAAGCACCTCATCCCATATAGTACTTCGTTCCCCAGCGAAGTCCAAAAAGCCTGTGGTCTCCTCGCCTTCCCTCCAGATTTACCTGCCTCCGCGGCATATGCAGATCTCTACAAACCCGCCCGCTGGGCTGACCTCGCCGACCTATTCACAACAACACACAACCAGCTTCTCGCTCTTCCTGCGGTACCGCTTCTCCACGTCGCGCTCTCCTCTGGTCTCTCTGCTCTTAAAACACCCGCGTGCCACGCCCACTCTTCCGAGCCGTCATCACAAACTTCATCTACGACACACACGCCTGGTCCTTCCGAAGCAGCTGCAGCGGCAGCTTCAACGCTCGGCCATGGCGTGTGTCCCATCTGCTCCACCGAGCTCAATGAACTCGCGCGTAATGTTCCGTATGCCCACCATACGCAGAGTCATGTTGAGCACGACCTTCGACTGCTTCCCAACGGTAGTGTCTATGGAAGAGATCGCCTTGAGACACAAGCCAGGAAGAATGGTCTGCCTTCGGATCAGGTCAAAGACCTACGTACAGGCGAAATTTACCCCGCCGAAACGCTCAAGAAGGTCTACATCACATGAAAAACAGGGTCAATGTTTAGGATTACCAGTGAAATGGGCGTTATGGGAACAGAGTTTGGTTCGGCGTTACGGGCATTCATTTACGTGTGCATTAATTACAAAACTAGCGAGCGCCGACTCACCTCTGGTACAGCTAATAGCTGGACAAGCTGCGTACCTGCATAAGCCACATTCAAGTCAACGTATAACTTCTCAAATGTCAAATTAAAGTGCCAACTCCTCCGTTAACCATACAGTGCAGCATACAGTAGCGGCGCCAACACCACCTGAACCACGTAAAGCCAGCATAATCCCCTCCCATCCGTATCTTTCCCAGCCCTTTTTTTTCCGTGATGCCCTAGAAACCCCCCAACTTCCTATATCAAAAACGTGAAAAACCGTGCAGAGTATTGGAGCGGCAGGTGACGAGGAGGCATGATATCAAAGAGGGTTAGAAATATGTGAGAACCCGCCGCGATGTTCCGTTTCGTGTAAAGATATACCTAGACTTGTGATAAAACGAACGGTTGTGATGAGAGGACGTAGGCAAATGGCAAAAGGAATACAATGCAAAAGGCCCAAAGACAACGCAAATACAAGATGCACAGAAGCATCATGATTATTAGCATATTTATAGCCTCAGGAGCAGCCAATCCTTGTAGGGTCTGCCTTTCATCGGTTTCCGCCAAAAGCAAAGCTGCCAAAAACACCACCACCTCCTCCAGGAGTCATAGGTCCTGTATTGATGATGCCGTTGTGGCCTTGGGGTCCAGGGGTAGTGGCCAGCCCAGCATTCGTAGTGTTGGGTGTGCTGGGCCCGTTGCCGTTGGTCTGGCCGTCGTTCCCGGCTTGCTGGTTCACCATTGACATGATTAGGCTCGAGTCAGGAAAGCCCAGACCCCAGACCTTGCCAACATGCTCATCAGGAATGTCACCGGCAAAGATCTTATCGCGCATTTGAAAGAAGACCTTGCCAGTAAGTAGGGAGTCGGAGCCTGCCTGATGGGCAGAGCCGACCCGCTTGATCTTGAGAGTTTCGGCGATGTTTTCAAGTCCGGATTTGTGCTCAAACTTTTGCAGAATCTCAGCACTACTGGGATCGTTGGGTGTGAGGAGACCCGAGTTGTGAAGTCGAATAGCATGCTTCATCAGATGTTTTACGTCGTATGTCGTTGGGAAGTAAAGTTTCATCTTGTGATCAAAATCGACCTCGTCGTTGGGCAGGGGCATGCAGATAAGGAGTTTGGTAAGATAGCCGAAATCGTAACCACCGTGGAATGAGATCCATCGCACGTTGTCGAAACACACGAGGCCTGAAGGAATTAAGAGGGAAGCGAATTCGTGGGGGTCGATGCCGTCGCGTTCGAGGAGGTTAAAGTCGATACCTGCTTGTTGAAGCGATTCGATCGATTTCTCGTTGTACATATCGTCCTTGAGGGAGAACTTGAAGTTGAATTGCCAGGAATAGGGGAAAGGCGCATTAGTTGCTGCCCTTTGAGCAGCTGCACCAAGCTTGAGATCATTCGTGGGCCGAGCTGGTGGGGTCTCGCCGTCCTCGTTGAAGAAAGTAAGACCTATCTGGATGACCTTGAGCATATCGACATTGGTTCGCAGGCATTGGTAGTGGTAGTCGCTTTTCCCTCGGAATCCACCCATAGGTCTTGAAACCACACCTGGAAATTCAGTATCCTTTTCACGACCATTAGCAAGTCTCGAGGTGTCATTTACTCCTTGGACCTTACCATCGCAATGTATGGGTACTTGTCCACCAGATCTCGCAACACGGCCATCTCTTCATGCAGATTGTGTTTCCACACTTCCCGTATCCTTCCCTTGTTCGCATGCGACCTAATTCCTGGGTGCTCCATCAACATATTCTGGTGAACTTGACCATGCTGTGGTTGTTGCAGTCCAGCAGCAGGGTTATGGAAGTTTAACCTTGCGCTCTGGCTCCCAAAACCTGTGTCAGCGAACGCTTGACCGTTGAGGCCAGCTGTAGTGAAGGCATTGCCGTTGGTAGCAGAAAAGGGTCCAAGCTGCGCATTAGTGTTCAGGTACTGATTTGCGCCCAAGTGACCTTGGGGTTGGCCGTGGGAAGGGAAACCAGGCTGATGATATGGCGCTGCAACAGCAGGCCCCCCGCCAAAGCCCCTAAGTTGTGGCGGCGGCGGCATGTGGTGTTCTAGGCTGAGAGGATTGTTACTGGCAAAGGCTTTATTGATACCGACGCTTCGGAGTGTTGAATCGTGCTCTCGACTTGTTCGTGGATTAAGGCTTCCGTCTTCAGTTGGCTCTGTAAATGTTGGTGGAGTCTCAAGAGGTCTATAAGGCGGAAGTATTCCTTCCCGTCGAAGAATTTGAAGCGGATTATTGATCCCAGGCGGGAGAGTGACTACTCCAGGCGGTTTCTAACGCGATGGTGGGGAGTGATACGTGTTTCCTCGACGGCCGCGACGGCTGCTCATTGAGATAGCGTAGAGATGTCTAAAGGTGCTACGATTCTTGCAAGGGCGAAGTCGAGTACGGGCGATAGAAATGGATGTCGTCGAGAGCTCGTAGCGTGGGTGCGGTGTCGGCGGGTAAGGTAGTTTATGTGATTCCACGTTGAATGGTGGAGAGAGTGGGCAGAGGAATGACGATAGAGATATGCGCCAGGGGTTGTTCCTCTGACGACAAAATTTCACTCGCGGGCCCGAATACTGTTGTTTTTGTTGCTTTTCGTGTCTGTAGCTAGTGATAAGCGTGCAGAGAGGTGATTAATAGCTTCGATAAATGGTCGATGGCATGCTTTCTCTATCTTTGAGGGCACAGATGAGGAGGGCGGGAGGTGCGCATGGTCCGTGCTCTTATCGGAGGGACCGGCCTACTTTGATCCGAGCCGCCTTTGTGACAGCCAAAGAGCCCCAGTTTACAGTGAGAGCATCACTGAGGTAAAGACGAATTGGCTCGCTCTCCATTCGTCCATTTCATTTGTCGTCAGATCCAACCACCACCAGACACTCCCACAGCCCACGATGCTTGCCACGAGGTACGATGCGTACTCCTACAGTTGCTATTGAATCAATTGGTCTTTGCCATTGATATATATCAACCTGCTTTTCTAACTGCTTCGCTATGTAGAGTGCTACGAGCCGCCTCGCGCGGGCCCAAGCCCAACATCACCGGCTTCAACATGCGGGCCTTCCAAGAATCCACCGGCCAGCCTCGATACGATCCCTGGGAGCGAAAGTCCGTAACCGTCTCTTATTAAATCCTTCCAAGATACCCCAGGACTAGTCGTGCTGACTCCCTTCTCTCCAGCGAGGCCTGGCGATACCAGGGCCCCTACACCCGTTGGAACCGTCTCAGGAGTGGCTTCCCCGGCCTCGGCATCGCGACAGTCGCTTTTACCGCCTACTGCGGATACGAATATCTCTTCCTCGAGGACGACCATCATCACGGCGAGGCGCACCACTAGATTTGGCCTGCACGTTGAGTGAAGAGATGGGTTGAGCTGGAATGCATGCATTGGGAGGTGAGACGTTTTGTACATATGCCTTGTGCAGCGAGGAAGGTGTTCTATCAGACTACGGAACCCGCCAATTTAAAGAAATATCCAAAGCAAGGAGCCACGAAAAAAGTGTACTTCCCTCGGTGACTGTTACGCTGGTACAGCGATGTCGAGGGAACGGAGGATGCAAGATAACGTACCTATGTTGTGACATTGGCAATCCCAACGCTAGAGTACTTGTGTGCCACGAGACTGCTCCTACGTGTTTTTTTCCCAGCTGCATATTCTCCATCCCTCACGACAATCCTTCCCAGGTCCTAACAGTCATTATGTGTTTGAGTAGCCATTCTGGGACAAGAGGAGTCGCGATATTTCAGATTCAGGGTTTGACAAAAAGCTTCAGATTGACCCAATATAATAATCCAAAACCATGATAAATGTATTTCACGAGACTGGCCTGTCTCTATGCTAACGAGGGTAAAGATGCGATCCTCGGACCTATGCAGAATGGTATCAAATGCCCAGAAAACGCCTCCATATACCCAGTTTGGCTTTATATGCCCAAAACACCTATAAACAGAAAAGAAGTCATTCAAAAGCCGCCACCACAGTTTGATGCGATCGTAACGCCATTTTCATGTACGACAATGCAGTTGAGCACCCATCAAGGGTCTCACACCAGGTCAAAACACAGCTCAAGACTGCGTTATAATCCAAGACCATTCACAACATCCAGAGTACCCTCCACAACTGTTTCAAGTTCTTCCACTCTGTCTTTGAGGCCCTTGTTCTCATCTTTGAGAAGATTGACCGTATCCCATGCCATACTGGCAGTTTGTCCTTGGCAATTGCTGCAGGTGGTGGGGTTTGCGGGTTTGGGTTTCTCGCTGGACATGCCTCGGATGAGCTTTTGGAATGTGTTCATCTGAGGGTTGCTGCCTCGTGCGGCACGGGGAGGTTCAAGAGTAACTGGCTTAGGTTGGATAGCGACGGGAACAATCACCGGGCTTATCTCTGACATAGTTGGGCTCCGGGATCGAGAGAAAACGCTGACCTCATCCACACTCTCATCATCGGACGATGTTGAGGTGCTCTTTCTCCAACGCCTCAGTCGGTCCTCGTCAATACCCAGATCCTCTGACATGATCGAGGCGGCAGAAGTGACGTTTTCCTTCTCACCGTTCGCCTCTTCATATGTGCGGTCCTTCTCTCGGGCTAACTGATTGAGCAGGTACTCAATCATAGCGTCACGCTCAGCCATCTGTGAAGCTTGGTCCTCGAGCTGCTTGACGAGCTGCTCGACCTTGACCTCAGCTTCGCTTCTGGTGAATACTTGAGCATCACGCTCAGCCAGAAGGTGCTTATATTCGGCTGTACGCTGTTCGTAAGCAGCCTGGAATTTGCTTAGTAGACCAGTCGCGTTCATCTGGAGGTTCTTGAAAGCGGATGGAGAGAATGCCGTCCCCTCGGCGGGGACCCCGTTGGGAAAGAGGCCCTTTTCGATATCCAGTTCCATGAGAGCTTCGTTCTGAGCTTCTGAAGGGGAAGCGGCGGTAGGGGAAAGGGCACCAAAGAAGTTGAACCGAGATAGTCCAGTCGGGGTTGAAGATTTGGTGGAAGAGCAGGAAGCCCTGCGAGGTTGAGGTTCCGGAGCAGCCGTCGAGGGAGAGGATGGTGCATTGGGCCGCGTAAACCAAGTTGGGAAACGATTTCGAGAGGGCTCTTCAGCAACAGCAGGCAAGCTTGCTCTAGACCTAGCGACGGCAGGCCTCTTATCACCAGTAAACGACATATCGACGGAGAGAGGCCTTGATTGACCAGTAGGAGGAGGAGGATTTTGGAGTTGTGATTCAACGTCGAAGTTGCTCTCGTTTGAGAAGGTGACTGAGTGACGCAAAGGTGACTGAAGCTTCGGCGAGGTTGGTTCTACATGAAGTCCGGAGTCTCGGGTTCGTACAGAAGAGCTGGGAAGATGATGCGCAGCTGAAGGAGGAGCCAAAGAGAGAGGAGCAACGGGAGCTGAGCGAGATGATGACTGCGGCGCGGAAGGAGTCTTGAGAGCCGCGGGGGAGAGGCGGAGAGACGTCGTTTCTGATAGATGGTTGTTTACGGATTTGTTTGTCAGAGCAGCTCGTCTCCGGGCGGTCGAAGCGCGAATACTGGAGCCAGACGACGCAGGGGAACTCGGCCCCGTTAAACGAGAACAGTAGTCGATGGGAAACTGTCCATGCTCGTCAAGCTCGTCTTCGGCAGGTCGATCGGCGACGCGCCCCTGGGGATCCAGAGACAGCATAACTGCTAACGTTTCGGTTCCAAGGGGCCTGGGAGATTTGACGGAGCAGGGGTCCAGTTAATAGAACCCAGTAGCACAGACGCCAGAAGGACGCTAGGAGTGACGATCGTGTTGAGATATATTACGTTGAAGTGTTTCGAATAGAATGTAGACGGAAAGTCACGATCGAGGTAGGTAGGTAAGGTAGTTATAGGTGAACAAGAGAGAGTTATGTTGGAGGAGGAGAGGTTTAATGGTGGATGAGGAGGGCAAGATAATACTTAACCTTGTCTCTGCGCTGGCCGTGCTTGGTTGGCACCCGAACAACACAAGAGACAACGGATGGACGGGTATGGATCTGGATGGCTAGGCCAAGTTCCTTTTTGATGGGTTGATTGGGTGAGTTAAGTGGTTTGATGGATCTTGAGGAGGGGTCTTTTAGTGGCGGTGACCGACTTGACAGCCACTAGAACTATCAAGCCAATCTACAGCAGAAACTACGTAGTTTGTGTGAATATCTGCATTTCAGAGAGGGGTAGACGATCAATCAGTTTCCGAGTCTGAGACTCTTTCCGGAAAAAGGCGCTGGGAATGTCGTCTTATAGTGTCTCACTGCAACTGTTGGAGGGCAAGCCAGCCGAGCTTGGTAACGCCCTGGGGTTGATCCCTGGACGCTGAGGAATGTTATTTCACGCCACTGTCTCTAGCAGGCCACATGGAGCACTTTACAGCTCTGGACCTGACGTAGCTGAAGGCTGGTCTCGCCCTACCTAGAGTTATGGCGATAGTTGTTATATGACGGGAACTTGATTCAATATCGAGATGGGCCCGAGTTGAATATCAGTCAGGCCACCACCAAACTCGATCTCAGCACCAAAAAGAATCCCTAGAACCATGCATTGTTTCATGCATGACACTATTTCCCGTCCCGGCGGCTTCAACGTCCCCCCTGCACATCTCGAGCGGGAACCTGCAGAAAGTAGCTTCATTCATGCAGGCCTGGAGCAGAGCCTGTTCAATTCAAGCTTTTCTATGCATAACAATTCTTCAGCCCATGAGCCTGGACAAACTTTGTCTAATCCTTGGCGAGTCGAGGCCATTCCCTTCTCCATATGATGCCCTAGAAAGCCTAGCTCTTCCATTCTTAGAGCAGGAACAGAGTTGCGCTCGGCACGTTGACGAACTTGTTTGCCACGATCTGTAGCGTCTTGGGGTTGCTTATTGGAGCGTCGAGTTCATACCTCCATCATCTCAAGGTTGTGAATGGTCGATGGCGAGGTGGAGTTTATAGGCACAGTCTCGGTCTGGGAGGGTAAGTCTCCAATATTCTACGTTACTTGCCAGCCACTTTCACCCGGGTCGATCTGGTCGACCATAGTCATGGATTTGGTTCTGCTTGAGTATAGACCACTTTTGAGCATGATGGCAATCAAATTCCAGCCCTACTCAGCTGAGCCGCCTGACCTGTCGAGGAGGGAGATACCTACATAGTAGTGTCCAAGATCAAGAGGCCCAGGGGGTTAAGGTGATCAAAGATATTGGAGTACTACCTAGTACCAGGTATTCTATCTTGGCCCTTTGGGAACCGGAAAGAGTGATTATAGTCTAACAAGTACTTGCGTCGATGGAGAAGTCCAAAGTTTTAAGAACTACCTACCTAAGGTACCTACCTACCTACCAAGTGGTAGGTAAGGTACTATACCTAGGTAGGGACCTTGATGTAAGTCGTCCAGCGGCGTTGGTCGGATGGAAGCTCCTGAAGACGGAGTTGGCCAAACACATACATAGGTACTTCTTCTATTGTTGAAATACCGGCAGCTTTCGATTTCGCCTGCTTATAATAACAGTCTATATGCAAATGCCATAGGACAGACCTTGTATATAGTACCTATTCTATTCTCGCTCACTTCATGTTCTGGAAACCTCACAGGAATATGATTCCTGCTTGGGTGAACTTGCACTTGCATTTGCGCTTGTACACTACATCTGTCCTTCCATTATACCACGACGTTCTCCTCTAGGTACCTAGGTAGGTATGTCTACCTACCCGGGCAGTTGAGCTTGCGTAAGGTAGGTAGGTAGGTAGGTAGGTAGACTTCGCTGAGAGTCATGATAATGGAAGGTACGCAAGTGAGAGATGAACAAAATCACTTCTCTTTCCACTTCCACTTCTCTTCTTTCATCATCCACCATTCATCTTCATCTTCATTTTTTGGCTCGCTTCCATCCAATTCCAGCTCAGCAAACCGAGTCTATCATCCTTTCTTGTCTCTACATCCAAAACACCACCATCCATATTGGCTCCCTTGGCCTAAAGTCTTTCTCATCGCCTACCCACTTGCCAACATGAACGAACCTGGTGCTTCCAATGGGCGTGGACGGATGAGCCCTCTAATTCTCGCGCCTTTCCTGGTCTTTTTTATCATTTCGAACTTCATCACCTTCATTCTCTCTGCAGTTGTCGCTAGTAGCCTCAAAGATTCTCTCAAACCTGAACCGTATACAGAACGTATCCCAGACCATTTTGGAGTTCCGAAACCGAAATTGGACACACCTAAAGATGATCCGCTCAGACCATATAAAGAGACCAGGCTTACCAGTCCTTTCACCCTGATGTCGGTCTTTTGCTTCTTCGCCTGGGTCTTCACCTCCCTGGTCCTCGTGGTGGTCTTCGCAAGCGGTCGGCGGAATCCACGCGCTTCTCGTATCCCCCGTTACGTCTTGCGGGTCATCAGTCTCATCACCCTCGTGCTGGCCATCATCCTCATCTTCGGCTGGACTGATTATCGTACTAATGACTCTACTCCGCCATCCGCTTTCCTGTTCGCCCCCTACATCTCCGATGGGAGCCTTAGCGAAGCTACAGTCATCATTGCCCACATGAATGTGTAAGTTTTACCAGGTACTAATTTCATGGAATATGTGCTTACTTGTTTCTACACAGGCTCTTCGGCGTCCTCGTGACCTGGTTTTCAGCTTCCCTCGATATCCCGGTGTCTGATGAACCTCTTACGGGCACCAACACCCGCCGTACTAGCGGAGCATAGCAGCTGTACAATGCGAGGGCTTAGATAATAGTTACGCAAGAGTTTGAAAAGGGGTTTAGGCAATGGTTTGGACGCTGTTATGGGTTCGAGTGATGATTGTGCAAAGGCTTAGCATCACTACTTTAGTCGGAAAGATTGCTGTTTTGTGCATGGGTTGTTTGGTTCAGTCTACAGGTATTCTTATAATGGTAGAAAACGGAGTTCAATGAGAATAGTGCTTCTTGCTTCTCATCAGCTCAGTTAAATCCAGTGTGTGCTCAACTCTAATCTGAGGAACCTATTGGATATTCACAGCCAACATGATACATCTCAAACCTTTGGTTCAGATGGGCCAGCAATCCAACAATTTCAAGGGAACTACAGCCATTGCGGATGGCACCAGCATTAAGTCTAAATTATATCGAATTTCCATCGGAAAACGAGAACTTGAAGCAAACTACGTCTACTTTCGGCCATGAGCTTGATTCCTTAAAAGATGTTAATCATGTTAGGATATGAGATTAGGAAGTTTATTCCAGTTCTATGTAGCAAGTCCCGATTTATGTTGCCTCATTGGCGATTGTCATCACACCACCTCATGATAGATATAGGCCTAGATCTAGCTAAGCATGTATAACTGCGTCTATCTGCATGTACAGGTAGGTTCAGCGCAGCTGAACCGAAGGAAAGTAGCGTGGCCCTGCGTAGCCTCGAGCCATTATGGATTGGATATCGATGTTGCTCGTAGGGTCATGGTGTGAGCTCCACATCTTGAGGAGGATAAACCGGCCTGATACGGGGGGGTCGAAGCGGATGGTGCACTTGCTCTTCTTCTTCTCTATATAGAAGCGAGCGTGCGGGGTGAGGAGCTCGCCGCCGCCGACAGCACGAACGGCATCTTGCGTCGCAGAGGCGTGGGCTTCCCAGGCCGCGGTGAGGGAGAGGCTAGAGCGATCGTATTCTCGGGCGCGTTCCTGGTTTCGTTCCCTTTCACGCTCACGTCGGCGTGAAGAAGGGGGGGAGAAGCCTGGGCCGCTGGTGTTAGCGGCGCTGCTGTAGAGGCGCCAGTGGGAGGGGTGGTGGTCTTCCAAATATTCGGGGTCAAAGGGGTTGCCGCCCTCATCAGAATCGGAGTCGAGGGTTTCAAAGGGGAGGGAGCCTATGCGATTGGGTGCGCGACGGAAGAATCGAGGGCTGTCGTACTCGTCCTCTTCGTCGTCGCTGCACTCGGTAGTTACTTGGAAGTCGGGGACGTTTGAAGCGAATTCTTGGGGCATCTGAGGAGTCCGTGACTCGTAGTCGTCACTGCCACCGCGATATGAGTAGTACGCTGGCCGTGATCTCGTAGTTACGGTTCCATTCTCGTGGTGTTGGACGGATATTATCTCAGTAGGTATTGGTTGCAGTGCTCTTGGGTCCCCTTCCTCAGGATTTGACTCATTCGTCCGTGGCGCATATTGGATCTGATATTGGGCCGTCCGGCTGAATATGTCATCCTGGTTCATGGATATAAAGACCATTCCTTCTCTCACGCTGTTGCATAGTCAGCCAAGCTGCCCGTGTCACACGGCAACGCATGGGGCAACATACGGATGTGAATAGTTCATCGACGCAGGCGCCTTAACGACCAACTCCCGGAGAGTGAAGACGGAAGAACCCTGATGCCTCAACACGATATTACAACGGTTGCCCTTGGTGCAGTATACAGAGGTGTCGTTCTTGAGGATATTCTCTGCAGCGTATGAGGACTCGTTGGAGAACATGCCGCCGTCACAACTGACAATCTCCATCTTGAGATCGCCTGGCTCAACCTGGCCATACTTTCCATAGCGAAAGCCCCGGAAGGCGGGTGTAAGACGGTCGGAATCCAGTTTCCGGCGCTTGTGCCGTCGGTTCGAGTCGGTCAAGTCTGAAGGACGGGGAGGAGGGGAGAAGTTGGGTGGCATGAGCGGCGGAGTAGTGAGGCTGGGGTGGTTCTGGAGGTCTAAAAGAGCCCGTAGGTGCGAGTTGGCTTCCTCGAGGTGGCGGTCGAGGTCTTCGAGGTTGGCGGGTCGGTTGTTGTCGGCGGCGGCGGCGGCCCGCATGCGGTCAGTACGTCGAGTAGTCGGCCAGCCGTCGTCCATAGGACGTTCAAAGTCGTCGAAGCCCGGACCGGGAGGTCTATTCTCGAGGTTCCGGATGCGGTCCGCGCGGCGTGAAGCAGCTGACCAATGTCGGGACTGGGGTCTGTTGGATGAGGTCGGCGAGGGGCTGTCTCGATCTCGGTCTCGCTGGGCGTGGGCGCGGGCTCGTAGAGATGGCAGTCTTGATGGTACGGGAAGAGGTGGAAAGTCGTCGAGGGGTTCTCGTGAATGGCGACGGTGCGAGTTTGATCCCGACCGGCCAGACATTGTGAATTAAACTGCGGGACGGGGGGTTTTCACTAGTTGGTGGGCGCTTGCGAGTAGTTATGACCTATGACGTGGGGTGAAGTGAAGCGAAGTGGAAGTAGAAGTGGAAGTGGTTGTCGATGGTTTGGTCCCCGGTGTTTGCCAGATAAAAGGTGGGTAAAGTAGCGATGATAGGTAACGGTGGCCGTGGTGGTGATGTTAATATAGTAGGTAGCCGTTGTTCACCACGTCAGTGGTATGTAGTATGGTGCGTATGTAGCACTCGGTTGCACGTATAAAGGGCGAACTCTCTCGTTTAACACGTGAGCATAGATAGGCTATCCCTTTCAGATCGATTTCAATGGCGACAACGATTCAGGAGCAGTAGTATTTGTATGTACTGTAGCCCTGCCTTGCAGTACGGTGCGAATGACTCGGCTGTGGGGGTTTGTTTGTGTGAGCTACACATGTCTCTTCTCGCATCAAACCCTGCTACTCTATGCTCGCCCAGACAAAGAGGAGGTTGCGCCTTTTTCTTTGCCTTGCTCTCTTGCAAAGTTGCAGGTCAGGCGTACGACGCACATGAGCCTAGTAGAGGGGCATCGTTGTCCGTTGTTTGGCGGGGGGGCGAGCGGAGAGAGCGGGCAGAGTCAAGACTGAGTGGGCAGGGCAAGGCTTACTATGAGAAGAAGCGGTGCCAGTAGTGAGAGGAGCTGGTACTATAGTAGCGAGCGTTGATTGTATACAGCGGTGAGGCTATAGTGTGTAGCAAATATTGCAGTATGTGTTATGGGTTCTATGTAAGAGGCAAAAATGCTGTAGCCTTGCTGGCTTTTCCAAATTCCAACCATCCTGCAGTAGGTACTCATAGGGGATAAAGGCGGTAAAAGTGGTAAAAGCCACAGTGAGGGAGGCCTGTAAATTAATTGTCCGAGCTGAGTGACTACCTACTAACCTAGGTACTGAGACGCTGTAAGCCACAGAATCTATATCTTGTCTTTCGCCCAGCCTCTTGGATGCGACATATGAATTATAATCCCGAGTCTATTGTCTCTTGTAACCAAGCAATCTATGTCCTACTCTCTAGGTATACGCCGTGAAACATTAATGGAGTCGAGAATAGGACAAAGTAGATTGCTCATGCTAAGCGACAGAATCGTACAGAGATATATGTAGGCCTAAATATAGAACATGATAACGTCTAAAGCTCTAATCTCAGAAGTACGGCGTAGCTTTATAGTTATTTTGCCTAAACGCTTAATGTCATACCAACGTAATATATAGATGTCTGTTCATTAATTGAGCCGTTCAGAGAAATAAATAGTTTAAGCGTCGCATTGGTTTCACGTGACAGTGAGATCCTTAAGTGACTAGATATAGCTTTTATGCCTCGCGATCCAATATTTAGAAGCTACACGAGAGATCGCCTCCTAAAGACATGTGTAAATATAATAATGAGATATAAAGAAGAAAAGGTGTACTTACTTACAGTGAGGTACCTTACGTAAGGTGGTATCAATCAAGATTCCCCAGAACGCGTTACGACCCACACCTAGCACCCACGTCGATCCCGCTAACAATTTCTGTTGGCCAATCACGTCAAACCCATCTTACTGAGTTCACGGCTCCTGGACCTTGAAAGCCAGTATCCGCGATATCTTAAGCCTTCAACCTTGACGAAACAAGCAAACATACATACATACATAATCGCCCGCAATTTCGGCTCAGGTACTTGCTTTTACGGTGAATGAGGGCTTGGGTCAAGTGGGAGAAGCTGAATATAACCCAGCAGGCTGGGCATTTCTCGTCACGCGTCTTCGCCTCATCTCATTCATAACAACACTTTTACTTTACGATATCGTTCGGCAGCCTCTCAGCCTTGCGCATCGATAAGCGACAACATCGAAACTCTATTCACCTTTTCTTGTTCTGTCGTCTTCATCATCTCTACCTCCGATGGACACCTCAAACCAGGATCAAGGCCAGCCTCAAGCTGCGCCTCGAGTTCAAGCGCAACAGCTCCCAGATGCTTCTGCTTCTGCTTCTGCTTCTGCTTCTGCGCCGGCGGGAATGCCTTCTATGGATGCTAGTGCCAGTGCCAGCATCAACGGTAATGGCAACGGTATCCCTCAGCTACCAAATAATCTCCTCAACTCGATGAATCCCGAGGCTTTGGCCGGCATGTTGGCCGATCCCTCCCTCATGGCAGACCCTTCCATGATGGCTATGCAGATGCCTATGGCCGACCCTTCATTCTTGATGCAGCCCGGAATGGGATTGCAAAATGGCCAAAATCACGGCTTCGATCTTCCAGTGGCGCCCCCTGCTACCGTCAGTGCTGGTAAGTCATGCGCCAGCGAATCGCATAACCCCTAAGACCACTTCTAACATGCGCCAGATGAGATTGCTCTCTATGACCGCCAAATCCGCCTCTGGGGCATGGCGGCGCAGGCAAAGATCCAGAGCGCAAACATCCTTCTCATCACCATCAAGGCCCTCGCCAACGAGATCGCAAAGAATCTCGTCCTTGCTGGCGTTGGCTCTCTCACGCTCCTCGACAGTGCCACTGTTACTGAGGCTGACCGAGGCGCCCAGTTCTTCCTCCCTGATGACGAGGCCGTTATCGGTCAGAACCGCGCTCAAGCTGCCAGTGCTGCTCTTCAGAAGCTGAACCCTCGTGTTCGTGTTCACGTTGATACAGAAGGTGTCAAGACCAAGGGGCCCAGCTACTTTGCTGCCTACGATATTGTCATTGCGACTGATCTGGACCCGGAGTCCTTCAACATTATCAACACTGCCACGCGCTTGAACTGCAGAGCTTTCTATGCTGCCGGCTGCCACGGCCTCTATGGCTTTATCTTTAGCGATCTCATCGAGCATGACTATGTCATTCAGCGTGACCTCGGAAACGTACCCACTTCCCAAGGTCCAGAGACTCGTACACGCACCATTGTCGACGTGCAGACCCGCAAAGAAGGCCCCAAGACAATTGAGTCTGTCACCAAGCGTGAGCTCTATTCCACATGGTTCCTCGCCAGTGACGTTGCTGGTCTACCTGCCGAGTACACACAGTCCAAGCGGCGGCTCAAGAGCGTGACTCCCGCTTTGTCCTGTCTTCGCGCTCTCTGGGAGTTCATGCAGCTTCAGAACGGCCGCGTTCCTAGCAACCGCGACGACCTTAAGCTGTTCACCCAGATCGCAACGCAGAAGCACAAGGCTCTTGGTCTCCCTAGCGAGACGCTCCGCCCAGAGTTTCTACGGAGCTTCCTCCAGAACCTCGTCAGCGAAATCTCCCCCGTCGCCGCCATTCTCGGTGGCCAACTCGCCCAGGACGTCATCAACGTTCTCGGCCAAACCCAACAGCCTATCCAGAACACTGTCATCTTCGATGGCACCACCATGGAGTCGCTCATGTACCCCCTGCATCCCGAGGGTTCGCTTGGCACATCCCAGCTCACCGACCACACGGTACCCAACGGCGGCGCGCCCATGATGCTAGGCGGTGGCATGGATGCTCTCCCCATGGGCATTGACCCAACTGCCATGGGCGCCCTGCCTCACCACAACAACCCCATAATGATCCCCGGCGGTCTACCCCAGAATGGCAACCTCCTCACCATGCCAGACGGTTCCCTGGCCGACCCTACACAACAGTTCACCGCTGCACAGGCACCTCAGCAGCCTGGTCAGGAGCAGACAGCACAACCCGCGACTGAGCAGCCGGCTCAAGAGACACCGGCAAACCCAGACTCAAAGTCGTAGACATGCCGGATGCATCGACATGGAGTTAGTAAATGACATACCACAAGGATTTGTAGAAACTCTTGGACAAGATAGGGGAGGTTTGGGGTTAGCCAATTCGCGTATGCTTTGATTTGATCTAATATCGGCTTTCGATATAGAAGGGGGTTTAGTTAGTTCGCTAAGGGAAAGAAGGCTGGTTGTGGATAGATGATACCTTTGTACAGTAAAGACACCTCGCGTATGGAATTTAAGGAAGCCTAAAAAGATATAACACCATAGTTCATGTCTATCTCCGTTTTGACCATGATATTAACAGCTGCTATGTTCATGAAACATATCACTTATAACGCTCTCATTTATTATTGTTCACGTTACATCCAAGGTATTAGAGTTCGTCTTTATTTAGTCCTGAGAACTATATAGACCTAGTATATACGTGGTACGTCCACGTGCTGATATCCTTTTTGTGTCCCCAAAAAAAACATGCTTGCAAGCGCCTCATTATTCTCCTTAAGAGGCGTAAACCGACTCCTCTTGGGAGTGCTGTCATCGCTTGCCGTCCGTTGCCCAGCCGTTTTGATACGTATCCATGTCCAGGCTGCGATTCCAAGGTAAAGCAAGTAGCAGAAAGTCAAAGTGGTCCACAGAAAACCAATGCAGGAGATGAAAGTCAGAAGATGAGCAAATAACAAAATGCAGATGACCTGCTCCTGTATGTCCTGGGGCATGCTTGCCTAACGCCTTCGATGCGAATGGGAGGGCGTCTGCCCTCAATATCGGTGATGAGATTGTGCGTTAAGGGTGGGTTTCGTGGGTATAATTATTGGGTATCGTAGCAGCTGTGCTGCAGTGGTATTAAGAAGGGGTTTTGGATAACGACCAGTTGTCCAATAAGAACTAGTCCTGTCCCTCTTCCTCCAGTACTTGGGTTTAGGATGATCCTTCGTCAGTGCTGTCGATGGTGATAACTGCTCGCTGACTTTTGATGATTTGGACATCATCTGAAGACTCCTCTTTGACTGAATCCTTCTTGTTATTGGAAGACTCAGCACCCGTGGGAGTGAGGGTGGTAGCTTGAGTGTTTGCGGTTTTCGATATGTTAGATCTGACGATCTTGATTCTTTTTACGGGAGCAGCGGGTTGCTCCTCCTCGGTATTCTTGCGCTTTCGCGATGGAGCCACTCTCAGCTTCTTTGTTGCTGGCTCAACTGCTGATGCAGTGGGTTCAGCCTCGGTAGTCTTGCGTTTTCTAGGGCGGAGTCGCCGCTTGTGAGGATTGTCGTCTTGATCAACCACTACAACCTCATCGTTGGGTACGCTGGAACCGTCCGTCTTCACAGGCTTCTCCACTGGAGACTCAATCACCACGATCTCTAGATTCGAGTCCGAGCCGGTGCTCTTGGATGTGCTCGATTTCGAATCAGCAGGCGGAGGCCCGACAAAAGGCGTGGCGAATCGGACGGTTTTGAAAGCCGACTTGGGCTGGGTTTGCTGTGCTGCCTCTGACGAAGAGTTATCACCATTCTATCGCGAGTCTTCTCGATCTTGGCCAGGTTCTCCTCGCTCGTTCTTATCTTTGCCTCGCTTGCGTGTCTGATTCACACTCCACCCTCTAATCTGAGTCGGCCCAGAGCTGGGCAGTGCCGCTGCAGAGCCTGTTTCTTTGTGATCGTACGGAATGGTCTTGAGCTCGGGCTTATTCGACCACGATCGGTGCGCGGGAACGGGGGCAGGCTGAAGCTTTCGATACTTATTGCCGGCGTCAGACGACCCGGAAGGGGTGGACCGATGACGATGAACCGAATTGGGTAGACCCTGATGATTGTCTTGGGGGCTTTGAGCCATGTGCGGAGGCATAGGAGGGGGGTTCGCATACGTTGGAGAAAGTACTTGATGAGCGTAGCCTTGATGAGGCGAGGTCATGTAACCTGGCCCGGCAGTCTGCGGGTTTGGCAGAATTCGGTCTGTCGCGATGGGCTGCAGCGGCGGTGGCCCATGTGGCTCGGGGCCGGGGTAGCCTCGGTGGTAGTTGCGAGGAGGACCGGGAGGACCGGGAGGGTAGTACGAGCCTCCCATGTTGCTGTGACCGGCGGACCGTAAGCTAGGTTCCAAAAGGGTCTCGTCCTGAAGGGACTGGTTGCGTCCCCGCGATGGTCGCAAAGGTGGTAGATTCTCGGCGCTGGCATTGTGAGAGAAGGGGATCCGCGTAGAAGGGGGAGCGGGAGACGAGTAGTGAGAAGACACTGGGCCTGAAGCAGGTCCCGGAGGCCCGGGAGGCCCAGCTGAAGGTCCGGGAGGCGGCGGGCCTGGCGGAGGAGGCTGCGACCAGTACGCACGAGAGTAACTCGGAACTTCGGCGGCGTAACTGCTCATACGGCGCGGAGAGTATCCCGGGTCGATAGGACGGCCAGCGGCCATCTGAGCGTCACGGTGATCTGGGTTCGGGTAGCTGCCATGTGACAAGTACGCCCCCTGGTCCTGAACTGGAGGGCCTTGAGACGGAGGGGGTGGAGGGTAGTCGGAGTGTCGTACTGACGGGTGCTGTGGCACGGCATGTTCGTGCATAGGTGGATAGGGCATAGGCTCTCCAGGATGACCATGCACAGGGCCGCTTGGTTGCATTGCCATTTGTGCGCGGGGCTGGTGCATATAAGCTTGAGGAACCTCGATGGGGTTAGGATTGAATCGAGGATCAATAGGAACCTGGCTTGGAGTGACAGGTGGGAGCTCATTGGTTTGAGAAACTGAGCTTCGAGGGTCATGCTCAAGCATTCCATGCGAGGGAATGGGTACAGGACCCATGCCATTTGTAGTGGCATCGCGATAGGTTGGTTGTTCCTGAATACCAATCGGCTCAATCATAGAATGAGCTTCAGAGATCGGTGCTGGCTCATAGCTCATGACATGCTCAGGAATGATGGTATCGTCGACGACTTGAACCATCTCTCGACTGGGAGCAGGCTCGTTGGAGGTGCTAACAACACTGCTCAGTGCCGCCAGCACATCGAGGCCGGTGCTAGAAATAGTCTCTGGCTTAGGTGCAGGTGCAGGCTTGGAGTCAGTGAAAACATCGCGAATGGCATCATAACGAGCCGGCTTGGGTGCAGGCTTGGGCGCCTTGTTCAGCTCGTCTGCCTCAAGGAAAGCACTGGCAAGGGCGAGAACCGAGAGGTCGGTAAAACCGGCTTCGGGCTGAGGAGCTGTTGCGTCTTGCTGCTCATCGTCTTGTTCTTCAACCTCTGGCTCTTCCGACTCGGATGGCTCTCGGCTAACGACAGGCCTAGCCTCGAGCTCCCTGATAGCAGTTCCCAAAGACTTGGTTCGCAGTTCCTCTTCAGGGCGAACGTACTCAGAGACAGCAATCTCGTCTGGGTCGACTTCGTCAAGCTTACAAAAGCGTCTCATCGAAGCCCCGACCTTGGCGCGCCATGGGTTATCCTCCGATCGAAGATGGTTAGTGGTCTTCAGGAAGGAGCGCGAGGCGTGGACGACTCGACCCGAAGGGTTCGCGATGTAGACAACAGGCTTGCCTGGCATGACGTGTGGGGTTTTCTCCACCTCGACAACAGGTGCGTCGCGCAGGATAACGCCATACCTGGGATGCACACCATACTTTTTAACCAGCTGCTTGTCGAAATCTTCGGGCTTTGTACTCGAGTAATCGTAGCCATTGCACCAGTGGTCGATATGAAGACCGTTGCTGTTGGGAGTATCGAGATACTTGCCACGCTTTGCATGGGTGTGACCCTTGCTGGAGTCATTCATTGAATCCCTAAAGCCAATCTCCCAATTCTCAAACTCAAAAGGACGAGGTACAAAAAGGCGGCTGTTAATGCCCTTTTCTCGCAGAGATGGTCGTTGGTTATAGATTCGGAACCCATATTCATCTGGGTCCGAGATGTTCTTTGGCAGTGGGGGGCTCCTCTCACGAGCAGGCAGCCTAAGGCTCTGGACTCGAGCGACAGCAGCAGGTGTGATGCCGTTGGCAAAAGCGGGAGGCTCTGGGGATGCCGGAGTTGAGTCCGACTCAGCTGGAGTGCCTTCGGGAGTCGCCTCGGCTTCAGCAGCGGAAGCAAGAAGGCCCTTAGCAGGGGCAGGGGCAGCAAGAGATGGTGATCCGACGGATTCCTCAGGGTTGCTTCTGGTGTTCTTCTTGGGAGTAGGTTGGCCCTCAGGTTGCTCTTGGGCTCTCCGCTTGTTGACACCACGGCCACGACCGCGAGTTTTGGCTGGAGCGGCGGCGGCAGTAGTAACAGCAGCGACGGCAGCTGCATCGTTGTCGCGTGCCTTTTGCCACATGGGAGTGCCCGGGACACGAGAAGGGTAAGGGACTAGAACACCATCCTTGTAGCATTCATAAATACCGAATTCGTTGTCGAAATGCTCATCAGTAATGATTTTGTACTCATACTGGTCATCAATAACCTGTGTGATATGTGTCAGCAGTTGTGTCTCCAATTACCGCAATGGGCAGATAGGTCATGGGGGGTGCAGGTCGTGGCTGAAAGGTAGAGAAGGGATGAAAAAGTGAGAGAAAAAAGTGGCTTACATCGACAGGAAGGTCCTTGTCATACAATGAGTTGAGAATTCGCATCCGGTTCTCTTGACCTTCGAAGAACTGCTCTTCAATTTCATCGATACCGTTCTGTGGGTAGTATGTCAGTAAAATGCCAAGAGCCTCATGGAAATCTCGGCGACGGGCCAGCGTCACGTCAGAGTGGAAAATGACATACCTGATACTCTTGCTCGGCGACATAATTGTCTGCTTGGTACAAGTGGTCGGCAAGCTCGAGGTCTCTTTCAAGACGACGGTCGAGCTCAGCCAGTTTATCGTCGAGATTGTCCTGGAGTTGTTCAAGAACGGGGAGGAATTCCTGAGCATGTTTGTACTTGGCCGGATTTTGAAGGGCATCGTCAATAGTACGCTCAGCAAGCTCTTGAAGGGCAGGCTTGAGCGCGTGAGCAACAGCTTGATAATTGGCTTTGAGGTGTCTTTGGCGCTCATAAGCAGCTTGAACACGCGAGTCTGAAAAGTTCTTTGCTCGACCTCTTCGTGAGCCACCACGGCCAGCCTTTGTGGTAGTCGTCTTGGATAAGGCGGCGGTAGAACCACCTCTGCCACCACCTCTACCTCGTCCGCCGCGACCTCTTCCACCGCGGCCACGGCCACGAGTGGAAGGTTCCCTCGCGGGAGACTCGTTCTCAGCCATGATGATTACAATGGATCATGTAGGTTGAGGTGTAGAGGAAAGGTGAAGGGTGAAAGGTGAAGAGAGAAGTGTAAGTAGGCGGGTGTGGTGAAGTAAAGCAAAGTAAAGTAGCGGGCCCGGTACCAGCTTTTTCTGAAGGTTAGAATGTGCCACGCGCCAGGCGACAGGGGGAGTGAGGTACCTACAGTATCAAAGAGAGCTGTGGCTAGCCGTACGCGATGAAAGGGCTTTGTTCCTGGCAGAAACGCGGAGAGCAAAGAGAATAACAGAGCTGCTTGTGTTGGGGGAAGAAAGAAGAAAAGCAGGACCCGTTGTTTTAGCAACAAAGGAAGAGGAGGATTATGTTGCAAGTGACAGGAATCTGAGAAAGGTGAATAGGTGAAGGGTACGTATAGATCAAGTTTTTGCCAGTCAGCCAGTGGCAGCAACTGTAACAGCGCAGCCGGGACAATAGCGATAGCAAAACCCAACTATTGGTATTGTTTAGACGCTTCAGATCACGTCTCCAATGATGAATGCTGGTGATGAGCAGCCGTGAGAAGTGGTTGTAGTTGTGGTGAATATGAAGGAGATTCAATGAGAAGCGCTTCAAGCCAGGTCCCTTTTTTTCCAATCCAATAATACCGGGAGCAGCAGGAAAAGTGGAGACATCATTGTCTGCCACTGTAAGTGCGCTGTAGACCACTGTAGAGCCTGTTACGTCCCCAAAACAAACACCACCTACACCCCTGGCCGCCCGGGATTATCCACCAGCCACGCCCATCTTTCTGGCTCTAGGCCGTTTTTGGTTCTATCAATACAATCTTCAGCTACCGGATTGGCCCGGTACCCTTGATTTTCCGGCCACCGCGGCTCCGTGACCCCTGTCGCAGAGCCCTTCGGAACCTGGAAGGGTTCCAGTGGCATCGTGGACGTTTGCTGATCTAACGTTGCTCTTTGATGCAATGCAGACGTACAATGTACAATATCAAGCTTCAAGATGTTTATTGTTCGACTTGATTCTAATTCAACGTGGAACGGCCTAACTCGCATAAACTCACCAATCTGCTGCATGTTAGTCAACTTGAGGGTATAGAGAATCGACTTATGCCTGACAAGTTAAGATCCAGGCCTGTCACTCTTTCACTCGCACGAAATCGGGTGCTGAATCTGCGCGTTTGGATACATAGACACTGTTGATTATACTGAATAGAATTAGAATATTACTGCACAGTCCGTTTGTAACAACAGTTCATCCAACTCTTCTGTGGATCCTCACTTCTCGCGTGCTCTGTCAACTTGGGTACACGCTACCGTTTGTGCCACGGTCTTCGGGTATTCGGATAATTAACATAGGTTATTGTGGTTATTCGGACATTGGCATTTTGAAAAGCGTTTGTAGTTGCGTCATGCAAATAACCTACATATGCATCTGCTTGTCACTGTCAACTACAAATTCGCCGCTTGCCTCACCGTCAGCTTGGCCGATTGCTGATCTCCACTTTCAGCTCACATCACCACTGGCCGGAGAATCGCCCACAATGAGACTATTTGTTGCATCAGCGAGTTTTCTGCATTTATTGTGAGGGTTAAGTGGTTTATGTGATCTGCCCGTGCAGGGTTGGCTGTTGTGGAAGTTTTGGCGTTTACTATATGTATCTGAGGTGCCATATTCAGAATCTAATGCAGATTATATGCAAAACATACGTTTTGCTGGGTTGACTTTTTACACAGCCCGGGGTATCATATTCAACAGAATAGCAAGTAGACTACATATAAAGAACTACAGAATAAAGTATCACCGTCTGAGTTTGATCAATTTCATGTGTAACCTCTACTTTCATCTCATGTCGTCTCGTCATCATCTCTCTCTCACCCTAGACTAACAACGACAACGATATTTGTTAGTGTAGCCCCGCAAGCTGCCCTGTCCGCCCTGCTTCGGGAACTACCAAACGGTGCCGCTGTTCCCACAGCCAATCATACAACCCCACACTAACTAAGAGTTAAACCAAACCTTACAGAAGAAAAAAAGCGAGATCCGCGTCAACCACGTGCAACTGCAACCATAGGCTCTCCCCTGTGACGTTTTGACATTGACGACAGAGCCGCAATGGCTAAAAAGCGAAAGCTGTCGCATCAGAATGCGCCCAATGCGCGCCCAAAGAAACACGTTCAGCAGAACAAATCTGACCAGAATAAGCCTGCCAATGGCCCTGCAAAGAAGGCCAAAGGCAAGCAGCAGCACCAGGCTGACGAGAAGCCCACGATACCTTTTGAGCCTCACCACCGTATACTTCTCATCGGTGAAGGTGACTTGAGCTTTGCAGCGTCCATAATTCAACATCATGGATGCGCAAATGTCACCGCGACTGTTCTCGAAAAGGATGCCGAGGAATTACTTGCCAAGTACCCTCATGTCCAAGACAATATTGCTGTGATTCGTGGCGAGGCGCCCAAGACCATCAAGTCCGATAAAGACGATAAAGGCACTTCTACACAAGAACCAGAGGCCGGCGAAGACGATGACAACGATAAAAAAGAAAACGAAGGGTCCAATGGCGAAAGCGACAGCGAAGAAGACGACAATTACGACTCCGACGACCCAGATGCACCACCTAAACCCAAGCGCAACCTCCCTCCGAACAACAAACTCCTCTACAACATCGACGCAACTAAGCTTCCCACCTCCCTAACCCGCACGCGCTTCGACCGCATCATCTTCAACTTCCCTCACGTCGGCGGTAAATCCACAGACGTGAACCGCCAAGTCCGCCACAACCAATCCCTCCTCGTCTCCTTCTTCGAGCGCGCCTTGCCCGCATTGGCCCCCGGTGCCGCTATCGTCATCACCCTCTTCGAGGGAGAGCCGTATACACTCTGGAACGTTCGCGACCTGGCGCGTCATGCTGGTCTGCAGGTCGAGCGCAGCTTCCGTTTCCAAGCCCGCGCGTATCCCGGGTATAGACATGCCCGGACGCTGGGTGTTGTAAGGAACGCAAAGGGTGAAGTGAGCGAGAGTGGGTGGAAGGGCGAGGAGAGGGCAGCGAGGAGCTTTGTGTTCAAGAGAAAGGAGGATATTGTCCCGGTGGTGGGTAAGAAGAGGCGCAAGGGCGATGATTCTTCTGACGATGAGGATTAAGAAACGATATATTATGCATGCACGGGAACAGCATTCTTAACGGCGTACGGTGTTTAACTCGGCAGATTAGACAAGTTCAGGAATATGAATTAAAAATTCCGCATTCTGTTGCGAAACAAGGGGGTATCTGATGCTTTCGTCTTCTATCCCTTTATTCTCCCAGTAGACATTTCCATCAAACCATTGCCAGATCCTCCCACTCCCAAAAGCCATTAGATGCGGCTTCTTGAAACATCATTCGACAATGCAGGGATCAAAATGGTTCCACAACCAAGCGAGGTGTGTTTCCCGTAGGCGGCAGTTTAAGACAAGCAATAGAATAATGCTGCCAAAAACCCTCCTACTAGTTATTCGCCAAAGATACGGCCAAAAATGTACAGCCATTTATGTAGTGATGGTACAGTGCGCCTGGTATCGGCCCTTGAACTCCCGAAATGCAAATGTGATTATGCCCCAGCCAAGCTCCATTAGTGCTCCTAACCGTAGACTGCTTTCTTTAGGGACTCTGCAACTCTTGTTTTGTAGCCCTGTTTGCTGGTTCCTCAAGCCGGTGTCTCCTGCGACCCCGGTCCACGAGCTTCATGGTTCAGCTGAGATAGCTCGTTAGAAGCATCCAACATCTCCTTCTCAGCATCTCTAGTGGCATTCTCCATGCCCTTTGTAAGGTTGGCCTCGTCCTCAAGTCTTTGTGCCTCTTCGTTCTCCCTCATTAATGCTTCCTCCTGCTCACGAAGAGCCTGTTGTTCGGCAGTGACAACATCCTCCATAGCTGACTGTGGAGGAGGTGGCGGAGGAGGAGGTGGACTAGCCTCATCCATATCGTCTTCCCTCAACCTCTTCATGGTTGGTCCATCCGACGAAGCAACCGACGGCGAAACTCCCAATTCTGTCTCCCGCTTTCGCTTACGATCAGGGCTTCCCAAAGAACCATCGCCTTCATTGTCCGACAACATGACATCCTTTGTCTCATCCACCAGAGTGACATCGTCCTTCGCCCCAGAGGAACCACCCAATCCATCAACGGCAGAGCCATCATTAACGCCTACAGTACTAGGCCCTGCACTATTCTTGGCCTGTACCTCTGCTTCTTGACCAACCCTGCGTTTCTGGTGTTCGCCGAATTTCTCAACGGCACGGTCTAAGAAATCGTGGACGTACTTCTTCATTTTCTTTGCTTGCCTCTCACTGAGTGGCGCACCGGGATCACCGACACGATTGTTCTTGTAGTCAGAGGCGACAAGCTTCTTGGCGATGTCTTTGCCAAGGCGCTTAAGCTCATCCTTTGGAAGTCTAGAATGGAACTTGTCGAGGACGGGTTTGATATGGGGAAATAGCTAGGATTGCATTAGACACATTCAAATCAAACCTCAGAAGGCAGCTTACCGTATTCTCGTAGATCTTCATCTGTTTTTCAACCGAGAGAGATCGCCATTTCTCTTCCTTCACCTCCTTGATCGGTGTTTCGGTGGCCTTGGGTGTCGAAACGGTAGGATGTTTGGGTGTTCCCTTCTCAGTAACCTGATTGATGATACTTTGGATTGCCAGCTGCTCCTTCATAGCCCTGGATGGTGTCTTTACGGCAGGCTCTGCTGTGGGCTGTGTTGGCTTCTGCCATGTAGTAGTTCCCTGCTTGTTATAAAAATAGGTGTTGCCTGCAGCATCCTTGGCGGTGAACCATCCTTGGGGGAGAGAAGTATTGAATGGAGGCCTTCGACCACGCCCTCCATTGTGAAAAAAGGCATTGTTTCTTTGGGGTACACTGTTCCTAGGACCCTTTGGTGCATCAATAGTGCGTGGCGATGCAGTTTTGGAAGATGATTGAGCTACCTCCTCATCCCGACCCGCTCCACGACGTTCTTCAAACGAGTTCGCAGCTGGTGCATTGGGGTCAAACTTGCGCCGTTTGATACGGTATGCCACCTCCAATTTGCTCCATTCGTCGAGAAGATTCTTGGACTTATCAGCCACTTCTTCGTGCTCGGATCGTGTCAAGCCCTCAATAGTTGCCTCGATCTTGGAATCCTGAACCTTGTTCCTCGTCAGACGGGGGAATTTATCGAGGATATCCAGCACTTGAAGGACAACATTGTGATCGTCGAGAAAGGTGTTGAGTGTCGTTTTGAGGATCTGATAAGCATGCATTCGCATAACGCAGTGGATGACACGCTCGTCATCACACTGCCGAATACGCTCCAGGATCTTGACAGCAATCCACTTTTCCTTGCATTGCATGAGGGCAGCCATGACCTTCCGAGCGTCATCTTCGTTGAGACTGCGCGACGGTATACTGTTGACATACTCCTCGTCGTCTTCGTCAGGTCTCTTCTTCCTAGGCTTCTTGGAAACCGCAGTATCCCAGCCATCACCACCGTCGATACCAAGCGCCTCAACGATACCAGTGGGCAATTTGGTTGCTCGCTCGGTTTGTGTCTTGCCACCAATGAATCCCACGCAGTTGGGTTCCCCGCAGTAGCATGGTTGGGGGTCGGCGCCGTATCGGTCCACGTTGTAGTTAAAAACAAGCTCCTCCCCGGACCGGATCTTGCGTAAGGCAAAGATACCCATGCGAAGCTTATCGCCAACCACCCACTTATCAACATAGCAGTTGGGGTTGCATGAGTGATTGCAAAAGCGGCCATAGTTACCCTTTTTTGTTGCATCCACAAACTCGCTCTTGTTCAGCGACATGAAGTAAAAGTGTTTGATGCCCTCTTCATCGTACTGAATCATCCGGCGGCGAAAGGTAGGTTCGTTGATAACCTCACCAATGTATTCAAAAACGAAATCGTTGGGCTGTAGGTCTGTGTCGGCGCGTAGGCCGAAACCCTTCTTTTCGGTTTTGATAACTGAGACATTGGCGTATTGTTTGCGCTGAAACCGCTGATTTTGACAGCCTCCTGCACAGTTTCCAGCCTCGGCGCTACACTCCATTTTTGTTGCTCGGTTAATACAGTCCGAATCCTCGCCACAAGCAACGTTCTCGCCATTGTCTGTAAAAAGAAAGTTAGCATAAAACAAGAGCACAACGGAAGCCAGATCCGCAAGGCTTAGCGTAGGTCACGTACGCCATTCTTCCCGGCACTCGCAGTCCAAGGCGTCGTTATCTGTAGATCCAAGGTGCTTTGAGCCGTAAAGACAATCGGGAATGAGCTGAAAGAAATCACATGACTCGGTGGTCATATCGGGGAGGTGGTCGAAAAGGACGGGTTCGCGACTGGCGGCGAGCTTCTGGGAAGCTTTTCGGGACAGCTTTGGGGGCTTGGTTGAGCTGGGCGTGTCGGCGCTTCCACTGCGCGACTTGACACCATCTTGGGAGGCAGTCGGCGATCGGGAGCTTTCATGGTCGCCGTTCGTGATGGTCATAGGAGTGTTGTCCTCCTGCTTCACCTGCGCGCCATTTGCGCCCTCCTCAAGCTTGATTTCCTCCATTTTGCTGGTCGTATACTCGTCATCCTCCATTAGTACATTAGGAGCAATAGCACAGATGCCGAGTTTGGAGCGAATTCTCGTGGATTATCGGGGGAATGAGCGCGACAAAGGAGCAAGACGTGTCGAGAGGTCAATGCAAACGCGAAGAATGACTCGTCCCAAGACAGCAGGAGGGTGGAGGAGGGTGGACGTGGTGGAGCGGGTACAGGCGCATATATGTATGTATGAGGGATGGAGCAAAAAGTCAAGTCTACGGAGAGACAAGAAGAGACGATGATGGAGGTCAAATCCGGAGTTAAGCGATCACGCAGAAAAGCGACAGGGAGAGACAAAGAGGATCAAGACCGTGTATCGACGATTAGAAACGACGATGGAGGGACGAAGCCAATTCGAGTCGAGAAGGCTCATTCCGACTTGGTCACTGCAAGGCAAATAGCATGTTTAGGTAGTCGGAATTTTATAGCACCGAGAACCGATACAAAAGGCCCGACCGAGGCACCTGCAGGCGTGCGCGCGCCATGGCTGGCTACCTACAGTACTTCCCAGCCCAGTCGTTTGTAGGTGATTGTAAGCCACTCCACACAACAAACGTACCTTGGCCGATGTGATTATTGTGAATTTGTGCGGGTTGAATACCTAGACATTCGAGCTCTTAGATCAGGTCGATTGGCGTGGCGTCAAATCCCTGAGCGTTCTCAACGTTGATGATGTACTCAAAATGCATCTCAGTAGCTCTTGATAGTCCCAACCCAACGCCTCCCCAGCCAACAATGTAAGACTTGCTTGGTCTTGGCGACCTGGTCGACCCGGGCCTGTCATATTCTGCAAACAAAGAATTGTCAGCCACGTTGAGCGCTACGGGAAGAGACAGACAAACCGGTTTCATGTTTATATCAAACAAAGCAAACTTGGAGTCGGCCGAATCCCGAAATCTTCGAACATCAATTCTGATCGGAGCAGTGACTGCTAACTCTTGTGCCGCCCTCTCACATTCTTCTGCCACCTGCTTGTACGCAGCCTCGTTGCTCTCGGCGGACGTGATAGCTCGCGAGTTGGCGGTGACGGCGACAACACCGTTGTATGGAGCGACACCGTCGACATGGTTAAAACGAGTAACAACTGGCAACGCCCAGTATTGCCCCTTACCAGAGACAGGAGGCATCACTGTAACCGTTGCCTCTTGGCCCGCAAGGAACTCTTCAAGCAAGATTGATGGCGACTCATGGAACAATGCTTGTGAATGCTGAGTGAGGTCCTGCAGGTCGCGGCATACGCGTACGCCATGGCTGCCACGGCCACGAATCGGTTTTGCGACAACAGGGAAAGGGAGGTCAAGTTCCTGTAGATTGCGGTCGATGTTAGGATTGTCGTGGATCGTCCATGAACGCGGTAAAGTAAATCCATCAAGTTTCCGCAATAAATCATTGACATATTCTTTGTCGTCGTACTTATCAACAATTAATGGGCCCTGTCCCACGATTCTGATACGATCTTGGTACCCAGCAAGGCGCTTCGAGAGTTGAAGAGGATGCGTTGCGAAGAGAATGGTATTAGCCCATATGTGAGTTGCGCCTTTTCCCACTGCCTCCATAATTCCATCCTCGGTGTCAGGAAAGGACCACCCGTCCTGTTGTTCTGGCTCGAGATCATCTCTGGGACAGACAACCTCAATATCAGGAGATAAGCTCAGGTTGTAAGCGATATCGGCGCTTGAATCGCGATACCCTAAGATGGGAGTCAGGCTAGAAAACTATAGAAGTAAATGAGAAATGCACCTCCGGGTTTCTTTGGCTTCTGAACTCCATCAATGATAGGGGGGTCGAGGCTCTGGTAAAGCACGGCTACACGAGGCCTCGAGACAGAAGACATGGGAACTGCGAAGAGATAATGTCGAAGTTGTTGTTGAGCAACTTTGGATATAAAGGAACGTATAGCGGGCGTGGACTTCAGGGTAATCATCTGAACGCGAATGTTAAGTTGGTTATTTCAAGTGATTGAATAGGTGTGAAAAAAGTAGATAAAGTCGCTGTTATAATGTATTATGTGAGTGAAGGATTTCCTTGTTGAAGATGCATCGTCATGGGCTCTCAGATGTAAGTGGGGCATTTCGGTACTGTCCTTGCCGGCCATTGCCCGTACCAATGTGAGATTGGGCTTTAAAGAACCTGGATAAGGGAATTAATGCAGGTCTTATGAACTAGATTTGGTTAAACTCTGTTGACGCATCAGTTTGTCCAGTTCTATAGACTACTATACCTAAGGTATTACTGAGTAAGGTACCTCAGATCCAGTCAGATGCTGCCAACTCACTGTGCATTCAATGCCTGTAAGATCTCCGGCGTCTTGACTTGGATGGAAGGCACAACGCCATGGTTGGTCTTGCTTATAAAAGGGAGGTACGCTCTAGTCCAAAGAAATCTAAAACCTCTCAAGCCTCGCTTCATTCTCTATCCAAACATCCATCAAAGATACCTCTGAATCGATAATGCGGTCTATACCGCCAACCATACAGTGATTGCCAATGATACATACGTCAGGGTACTTGGAAGCTCAAACCACTTAAACGAACCCTTGGCCAGTGCTACGATTGTCAAATACGACAAGTCAACCACATAGCTACCTACCCAATGACCAGTCATTCTCCCGCTTTGTGAAAACAGAATGGAGGAAACATGACTTCAAGCGAAGGCCGTCGCCAACGAGCCAATGGGCGATTCGCCGCATTTACCTGGCTCTCCAAGTTGTACCAACAACCCCTTGCCAAACACTGATGGTAAGGTACTGGAGGTAAGGATTGGTGAGATAACCTACCTAGGCTGATGGGATAGCCGCTAACGTTACCTTGAGGCTTGCACAGATCATCTTGAGCTCAAGTCAATCGTTGGTTGGTGACCACCATGAACAAATATGGCATTACCAAGCTTGTTTTCGACCATGGTGCAGTCGTATAGACGAGAAGCCAATGGTATATCAAGAAATCCTTTTGGTGTGCATCGATGGGCCGAGCTCGTGAGCACGGGACAGGGCCTTGAGTCTGGACATGTGGGAGGAAACCGACAACATTTCAATAAGCCGAGTCAGGCGCCCTCAGCTTCTTCTGGTGGGATTGGTCCCTGAACCCTTCCAGACCCGTCTTGATGCATCCACGATTACGGCACTTTTTTTTGTATTCGAATGAGTTCATAACCAGATGGGTTACAATCAACTAGAGAATATAACGCCATGGCAAATTGGAGCACTTCAACTGAGACATTCTGAGGTCTCAAGTCAATCGTGCACACCAGGACGAGAGCCTTGATTATTACCCGTCAGCCTGACTTGCAGCTTAAGTCACGGGCTTTGATACATTATCCATGGATCTGATTACAACCTTGCAAACTTGGGTACGCCACAGAATAGGAGGATTTCCAGATGCAGGAATCGGCTTAAGCTGTACGACGGAACACATACAGAAGCAATCTCATGCTCCCCTGATGAGCGTGCTGGATCGCATCTTGTACATCGCATCTTCGGCCACTCCCGTGCTGGCGTCTTACCAGTATAGCTTCCATACATCCATGCTGATGTACTTTAGCAATCAATCAAGCGGTTTGGTGGCTTTGAGTACCTCGGCAAGGTAGTTCATCTCATTTCGGCCACTGTCCATTTTGTGTATCCTTTGGCTCGCCCGAATTTGCACTGGCCTGACACTGACACTTGCCTACACTGGCACTGCTTAAAGATGATCTAAGTTGGTCTGCCACTTGTCTCGCGCCTGTCATTACCTTAGATATTGCCCACCCGGCTTTTATTAGCAGTCATATCACAAACGTGATCTCCTGGTAAGAAATCATTCACCACCTACCTTTCTTCCACTAGGTTCTTATACGTCTCAAAGTCACGTATCTAGGGGACTCAAGACTCAACCTCCGACAAAAGCCTAGTTTTACCTTTAGGCGACTTGGAAGAAGACCTACTACAAGGTAATCCTTGCTACATCTCGGGCGCAAGTATTTCCCAGGTATCTGACTTCGCATACAGGAACGCTCAGCACAGCTTAGGAATTAACGAGGGTTTACGCTTCACTTTTGCAGTACAAGCTGGCGTGGAAACACTGGTAGCTCGGTTCCTGTACACCCCGTCTGGCCAGAAGCAGTAACTTTCGCTTCTTCATCCCTCTGCTGCCACATGTGCCTCAGGACCCCGACCCAGTCGCTTCCTTTTGTCGTACCTAGCGTGCCCAAGCCAGTCAGCTGGAATCTATTGATAGGCTGCTTTGGAGATCATCGTAGGGAACCTGATATTGCAAGAATTCGCCCTCAGCTTCTCCAGTGGTTGCCTCTTTGTGTTCCGATCGAACCCCAGCAAAAATACTGGACGAATGTGCTAGGATTATGCTTCGGCTTGTTTAGGTAGACTGGAAGTACAGAGAAGAGGCAATCACTTCTCACTCAATGGCAGTTTACTTGCCTTTGAGTTCTAGTTGAGATTTGACGAACGGTCATACACTTCAACTGTATTACTTGGCTCGTCTCGAGCCTTTTCACCTACGTTGGTTGCGAAGCGATGGAAAGATGGAACCATTTAATGATCGAGAGAAGGTATGCTGTTATGAGACATCATGTTCTAGCTTCCAAACTGACCATCCTCAAGCGGCACCTTATCGCTGAGATAATCAAGAACAGCCAGGTGGATATTAGGACATTGGAAGGGTTTATCATGTCGACTCGTATCGAGCCTAACTGGATGCAAATGCAGCTGCCTCATGGTAAGTTGACGAACCGGGCCAGACTATCAATTCACAGCGTCTAACGAGCTCAACAGGTCGGAACATGAACCAATGTATGGTAGCTGCCAATGCTTTAGGACTCCCACAGCGTGGGATAAAGCGTAAAGCTTCTCAGGAGGCACCTGGCAGCCAAATTAGCAACGGCATACAACCGTCCCGGCCCCAAGAGCTTTCTGCACTGTCTCAATCACCTAATGCATCGGGTCCTCAAGCGATTCTACCGCGCCCGGCACCTATGCCTATAGACCCCCGTTTACCGCAGTCCCAGCCAATTGGGTCATTTCCTAAGAGGAAGAAGGGTCGTCCGGCATACGCAGGCCGAGAGGTAACTAGCCATCAACCTTTCAGCCCTCGTCCTATTGCGCCTAGGCCTCCACCAGGACAACAGCTACAACCCGGCCCCCAATCGTCTTTCCGTCCAATTGCTCCCGCACGCCATACCATTCTTCCACCGTTATCTAATTCAGGACAAATGTTGAATGCCTCTAGAGGCCTGAACCATACACTACCTTCAACCCAGCAGTCCGCACCCGGAACACGCTACCCTTTCCCCCTTGGACAAGGGCCGGCAAGGCCTGGCAACTCGGCGCCGAGACAAGATTTCAGGGTCGTGAACAATATTCTGGTGAGGAACTGACTACGTACAATAATGAACTACAAGCTAACCGTTCGAAGCCTTCTACACTTACGAGATCGACCCAGCAGATGCCTCCTCGCTCTAGGTCACTAAGCGGAGTAGCTCCTATCGAAGTAAAACAGGAACCTATTGAAAGCGATCGACCAAGCTCTACACAACCACTCGGAATGAGCAACAGCGCCTCGAAGGGAAGTAATGCGCCAGCTCAAGTGCAACAGGCGAGGGCAAGTTCGACCTAGGGGAATAACTACCCAAACCCAACATAGCACTAAGCCCTTGCCTCTGCTTTTTCAGGGTGTTATGTGGATGGATACTTTCCATTCACCTCATATAATGGCATAAAGAGGGAAGGAGGAAGATAAAAGACAATAATTCATCGCCGTCTTTGTCTTTGAGGTTACCAGAGACTTGTTGTTATATTCCATGCCTCTTTGTCACTACAGTGCTTTCGTAGTTCTTTATGCATTGTATGCTATTACTTCCTCAACTCTGTCAACATCAGTGAATACTTCCTAGTGTCTTGGTTGACATTTAATAATAAGGAGTGCACTCGCAGGAAAACGGGCTAAGGTGGCTTCTGAAAGCAAAACGCTTTGATTGATTGTAATAAACTCCTCTGTTCTCGGATATGTAATACCTGAACAATCTTTGTCTGCCTAGCATACCCAAATTTTCAAGTCAAACCAACAACCATCTGAATCGCCTGCAGATCTTTTGCTTAAATAACATCTTTGTTTTCCTGCATTGGTCCTGAACTCCACTGCCCTTGAATAGTCATTTGATCATCACCTTTTAGTAAGATACTCTTTACTCCTTAATAATCTTCTCAATGGCTTCGAGGAGAATATTGGCGTGCTGCTGCTGGAAAATGAGCATAGGGCGTAGACGAACGGCACTGGCACCGCTGCCACCAATGTTAACACCCAAAGTCTTGGCCTTGTTCAGGAACTGGTCGCGCTTAGGACTATCAAAGGCGATAAAGGTGCCCTGACCCTTGCCACGGAGGTTCTGGATCTGGTCTGGGTACTTCTTGCTCAGAGCCTCAAGCTCCTTGAAGAGACTATCACCCATTCGTGCGGTGTGGTTGACAAGATCGTATTTGTTGATTTCGTCGACAATCGCCTTGAAGAGGATGGCACGGGCAGGGTCACCCATCCATGTGTTAAACTGACGGAAAGGCTTGTTGGGACGGATAGCAGGATCGCCATAGTAGAAGCCTGCGGCCTGAGCCTTTTTGGAGAAGGTCACGATATCGGGAGGAGTTTCGAGATTCCAGTGCTCATGAGCCCAGAACTTGCCGGTAGCGCCGATACCGGTCTGTACTTCGTCCACAATCAGGAGAACATTGTGCTTTTTGGTTAGAGTGCGCAGCTTGCGGAAGAAGTCGGGCGAGGCATGGTTGTCACCGCCCTCGCTCTGGATGGGTTCAACAACAACGGCGCAAGGAGGATGGTGCCAGTTCTTGATGAGATGCTCGACTTCATCGAGACTAGCCTGCTCGATCTTCTTATTCTCCTCCACGTTCTCTTCAAGAGGGTACTTGAGCTTGGGGAAGGTAGCTTGAGGCCAGTCAAAGGCAGGAATATCGATCTTGTGAATAGCCTTGGAACGGGTTGTCGAAAGTGAACCAAATAGACGGCCGTGGAAGCCAGTCTTGAAGGAGAGAATGGAGAGGTCGGGGCTGCCAGGGGCATGGTTGTCCATCGCGGTGTCAAGCTCTTTGGCACTGAACTCGACCTCGGGACCACCACGGTCCATCTGTCGGCGCCATATGAAGGCGGCCTTGTAGGCGGTCTCGTTGGCATCAGAACCAGCCATGGCGGTAAAGACATTGTCCAGACCCTTGGGAGCAACGGAGAGGAGACTAGACTTGAGAAGATCGGCCCAATCGTGGGAAGGGAAAGCACCGAGAGCAGGGCGGTTCACAATGGCGTTGACCATCTCAGGGCTGGAAGCAGCCTTAATAAGGGTGGGGTTGTTGTAACCGACTGCAATTGAAGCAATCTGAGCATAGCTATATCGCTTGTTAGTATCATCTTTTAAGAACAATTACTTTTGAGAGAGACTTACACATCTAGAAGTACGTTGCCATCAGGATCGGCAATGTAGTTTCCCTTGCTCTTGGTGTAGTCAACAAGCATGCCTGCGCTGCGGGTATCAAAGACTTGGGTGAGCTCCTCGAGGAGCTTCTTGGACTCGGGGCCAGGGATAGCCGTCTTAACTGTAGGCGCCTCGGGTTCACCGGAAAAGAAGGACTTTTCAGAAGCTGCAGCCATTCGCAGGGTTCGCGAGGTCACGAAAGAGCGGCAAGCCGTAGCTCGAGAAGCAGCTCGAATAGCAGGCCGGAAGGCCATGCCAGCTCGAAGTGCCGACATGACGATGGGATGGGCGATGATTTGTGATGAATTATGAATTGGTGTTGTTGTTTGTCTGCTGAGAAAGGGAATCAATGTTAGCAAAGAGGACGTGTCGTCATGATAAGCTCACATAACGTTGTTGGGTCACGAGATGAAATTCATGAGAAGGAAGGTAGAACTCACTCAATACTTGAGATAGTGTCTTTCCAATAGAGAGACGTGACACAAGAGCATGGAAGCAGAAAGGACAGGAGGGAAGGAGGGGAAGGGTCTCTCAGCCCTTTTATATCATGGATGGCTTGTACTCGGACCCGACACTCAGGTCTCGCCTCCAGTCATGATGTCCCCAGCTTAGTTAGTACTTTAGATGCTCTTACCTCACAATTAACCAACAGCAAAATGGAGCCAAAACTTTCTTTCCCCGCAGTCTTTTGAGAATTGACCAAGCGGAGCGGAATCAGGAAAGAGGGAGGGGTCAGTTTAGTCTATGGAACGTTAGGTTCCATCTGGAGTGAGGTTGAAGGCTTGCCTCAATAGGAAACGAGCTCCTCCACACGTTCTCAGTCATGTTCTCTCTATCTTTCATTCTTTAATAGATGCTATTCCCAATGATGCTAGCTATTTTTATTTTATGTATTACACCACAGTTAACTCGAGCATATCAACCTCACCGTCTTTCTTCTCTGGAAGAAGCAATAAATACCCCTGCATGTACCTACCTGTGATAACGCCTCCGTGTCACCTTACCCTACCCACCGCCTGGCTCCAGATCTAGATAGCAAAGTGCAGTGCCGAAACGCCGTGCAGGGAAGACCACCACGTACCGATCCAATGCTGTGATATCTCAGCCAACCAATTTGCTATCTCATTCTCTAAACTGCACCTGTGACTACAATCAGCCGTTCCTATTCTCGGACTCTTTCACGAATTTGAGAACTTATTCAATCCTCCCGCGGGTTAACCTTCCTCTTTTCAAAATTCGCTCCCTAACTTGTAAGCGTGGGGTACCTATCTCCGTACCTATGTCGCCCTAAAATCTTGGGCAATCAGGTAGGCAGATTCTTGCTCTCTACTGAGGCGCCTTCTAGCTACAGTGCAACTTGTTCACCGAGCTTCACCGCGGGAAAGTATCACTTGATTCAACACTCTTTTTTGCAGAGTGGGGGTTTGTTTACTGTCAAATCAGTTACCTCATGTATCAGTACACCGGGCCGGTTCCGAGACCGGAACCGGTCACTATTGTCGGCTGCGAGAGGCTCTCAGGGTATTGACGTTATCAGGGCGATCCAGAAGCCTTCCATTTTGGGCAGGTCGATGGAGACGGAGCATCTCATAGCAACCGTCTTCAATCTTGTGTAGACATCAATGTGTGATCTTTTAGAGAGAAGGCGGCTTTACTCAAACTTGGCCAATTCTTGTACCTAGTCAACCAATGCTCAAAACATAAAATATCATGCTGATCCGCCGCGAGGCCATAAAATCCTTGTATACCTAGGTAATGGATGCACGTCTGGCTCTGCTCAACTGTCACGCTGTCGCGCCAGACATACAATCTAAGGGCAATCTGACTTCACCTTGTCCAACTACTGCAATGCCATCAACCAAACCATGTCAATGCGCCAGAATCTCATGCCAATGATAACGCTATACCAATGCAATGCTTAAATCACGGAAACAATGTCGACGCCCTTAACGCCTCGCCCTCTCTTGTAAGCTCAATCATCATGCTCATGCTCTCGCATATACCTGACAAACGTCTTCTTGTGGGTCTGCGTATCTTGTTAGTACCACGTAATTACGATTTTTGCCAACAGGTATTGGGCACTAACCATTCCAGCAAATTTGCCGTCTTTAAGCACACAGATATATCGGAGACCCAGCTTTGAGAACAACTCATATGCCAAGTCCATTGGCGATTTGATGTCCAGCGCAACGGGTGCCTGTATCTTGTCAGTAACGTGCCAAGCGGAACATGTTAGTGCATAACTCACAGGATCAATGTATGGCGTGAAATCCGTCGGATCGTGTGCTCCATCGTCCTCATCAACGCTGGGGATACGGTCCATTAGACAGAGATTAGTGGCCTCATCCTCCAGCTGATCAAGGGCATATCCAAGATCTGGTGCAGGAATCAATCCGACCAGAATGCCATGTCTCACAATGGGCAATCCTCCATCAAGTTCGCCAGCTTTGTGTAGGAGCTCAAGTTTGACCCGCAAGCTGGTAGCAGGTACCAGGGGTGAGCTGGTAATGTCAATGACCCGCTCTCGTCGAATCCGTGGTACGATATCAGCCAGGTCCTCCGTAAAGATTGGCTTGTGTTTGTTGTCCAGGAATGGGTATGAGTTCATGCTGGTAAGGAGATCCTGTTCGAGTTAGTTACTCATTCAGTATATAAGCCACCGGTTGTCAAAAGCTTACATAAATGCTGTTGGGTTCAATTGCGTCGGCTGTCCATTTGGCCACCAAAATGGCGAGCGAGAATGGCAAGACATAGTCGAGACTACCGGTGAGCTCGAATAGAATGACTGCAAGTGTAACGGACAGTCTCGTAACGCCGCACATGGTGGCACCGGCTGCAATGAGACCATACACACCAGGCTGGATGCACGAACCGTCTCGACTGAGTGCGCAGTCTCCCCAGAGACCCCAGTCTGGAAACCGCAGTACTACCCATTGTGCCAGATGGCCGACTATTCGGCCCATCAAGCCTCCCACGACCATGGACGGAACATAGATACCAGCAGGGACTTTCTGTTATATGCGTTAGTTTACGTCTTAACTTGGTGTATGATAGACTTACAATGCCGAAGGTGATGACGGTCAAGAATGCCTTGATCAAAAGTGCCACAAACAAGTGGAGAAGAATAGGGGGGATGTCATCGATAGATCCAGGGCACAGACTTCGCTCTTCCCAGTCAACATCTGAACCCTCGCAAGGTGAAGCCAGATTTAGTAGCAGCTCAGCAACAGGAAGCTTCGTTAGTGCGTTCCAATAGCTCATCATGCCAGTTACCAGAGCTACAAGGAGTACCTCCAATAGGGGATACTTCTTGATCACCTTGATCCTCCTGAAGGACTGAGCCCAATACTTGGAGGCCTTGATGAAGAGAGCTCCCAGTGCACCACCGATGATTCCCACGAAGATGAAGCTCGCGAGCTCAAAATACTCCCAATCAACAAGATACCGCACTTCGAAAAGAACAATCTTGTGCGTACCGTAAGGATTGAGAAACTTGAGCGACAAGGCGGCAACAATGCAGCAGAAGAAAGTTCGGAACAGAGTCTTGGCAGGGAAGAAGTACGAGACCTCCTCCAAGCCAAACAGCACTCCACCCAAGGGCGCGCCAAAGGCAACGGCAACTCCTGCTGCTGCTGCGGCTGAGATAACTTCTCGTCGCTTACCATCATTTCGATCGTACTTGGAGAAGATTCGGCACAGAATGTTGCCCACGCAGGCGGCCATGTGGACGTATGGACCCTCTTTTCCGAGACTCATACCAGAGGCAACACTTAGAATCAAGGCCACCATCTTGACAAATAAAGTTCTTACACCGAGGAAACCGTGTAGAACAAATCCGCTCAGGATGACACGAACTTCGGCCACTCCGCTGCCAGCCGCCGAATAGTAAACCATTGGCGGGTTTTCCGGCTTTGGGTCAGACTGAGGCACGGGTGTCGATGCCTCACTGTTGTTTGAATCATCGTATGTCTGAGTTGGCGCATCCACAGCCAGATTCTCATCCAGAGTTGTCAATTGGTAAGCCGAAGGAACAACGGTCTTGGTCCACAGCGTCATCCAGCAGGCAATACCAGCGAGAGCAAGAACAAGGGCAATATAGATCGCGAAGCTGCTCCAGATATCTCCTTGAGAATTTTCTAGGGCGGATGACCATGCTATCCAGTCTTCGCAGGTCGCATCGGGGCAGCATCTCTAAAGCGCATGTTAGTCGACTTGATTTCGAGACGAACCTCAAGGAGGCACTTGGATGCAACCAGAAGATATGGACTAGTACTAACCTTTTTGTTGAGATACCAAGACTTGCTGCAGTAGCCGTCTTTGAAGTCAAAGACAGTCGACTCAGCAACATCGACCGTATAGGCCATCAATGCCACGATAAATCCACACAGAGCGCTCAAAATCCATCCTTGGGCGCCATCAAAGATGACGCGCAGCCGACCCCAGAAATCCTTCCGACTACGTAGTTCCTTGACCCGATGTGAGTCGGCGATGGCATCGTGTACCCAATCGGTACTGGTAAATTGATCGTACCACATGCGCTCGTCGGGGAAGATGGTGCCTTTGGACTCGGCCATGGAAGACTCATGACGGTCTGAGAACGCGTTAACTAGTCTTGAACTCCACGAAGGATGTCGGCTGTGGTTTCGTGAGCCATGATAGGCACCTGAGGTAAGCAATACGATTAGCCGAGTTCAGTATTAGATGGTTAAAGTTTTTTGTGTCGCACCTATGTAGCTGTGTTCCCGCGATGGTGTCCCTCTTTCTCTGCGACTTGTGCTTGGTCCACTGATACGGACGCGCGACCTCGAGGTTGTGAGAAGGGGAGTTCGCTCATCTAGATCGCCCGAAGAGTTGTTCCGGTCTTGTGGGTGTAATCGTCGAGTAGTTAGTGGCGAAGTCGGCTCGGAGCCTTCTCCATCTTGTCCTGTCATAACGGAACAGAGCTCTCAGTGGAAAACGATCGACTACCGCGTACAAGGGGATACAGAGTGAGAGCCTAGAGGAAAGCTCCAGGACGAGCCAAGTTATTTAAAGGGAAGAACAAGGACGAAGCGGGACAAAACTGGAACGAGAAGGGACGATCTGCTCCGAGTGTTTATCCTCAACACCCGTGCTTGTCTTGTTAGAGCTTTGGTGGTTCGTCGGTTGTCACACCGTCACCTTCACAAGGGTCCAGGTGACCCTTGATGGTGGGAGTGTGGAGGCGCGCCAAGCGTGACTCGCTATTGAGATCGCGGGGCGTAAGGAATTTGGTCAAAACGACTTGAAGCTACTACCAGCAAGAGTCAGGAGGAATGTGGGTTTTGATAGGTAGGTAGCTATTTCTTGAGCTTTAGGAGAGCGTAATGTTGTGATTTTGATCGTTGCCTCTGGCCTTTTCAACTGCCAAATTCGGTAATAAATGCGCCGAGCTGTCAACAATGAATGGATACACTTGTCTAGGTTGTATAGGTACCAGTTATGGTCTTATCTGAAGCCCCCTTTTGTTAGTAGAGAGTGATAGTCGTGCGCCTCTAGCACTAACTGAGCCACGAGACGTAGACCGAGATAATTTAGGAGAAATGAATAGAAAAGGTTAGTAAGTTCAAAGAGATATAAAACTTGGAAAAAAGGAGAAGAAGAAGAGAGAGAATACATGGAAGGTTAGAACTGCAACGCGATAACTTAACAGTGCAGGTACACCAAAGTACCGAGGGAACGTGGGAATGGATGGAATTTCGTCATTGCCCATGGCTGACTCAAAAATAGGCTCCACTGATGGGATAGGTGATTTTTAGGCGGCTAGCGCTCCATACGAAACCGCTACTGTCATGGATCCATCCATGTTAAAAAGATGGCGGGGACATCGCTTGTCATTCCCTGATTGAATCCCAAGATTGAGGTTTCGGTGTTCGGTGATACGGATACTGTACCTCCTCTAGTGCCTCCTCCAGTACCTTATTGCTACTACCTACAAACTTCGACATGATAGAATAGCGTCAGTTTGAGGTATATACCGATCTTGAACAACCTTAGTACAAGATGCATTTCTGTCTCTGCAACACGATAACCAACCACATGTCAACACAACTGCTGATGGAGCAACTATGGCAACTTGGCAAAGTGGTTCTGACAGGGGCTTAATTCAGGAATTAAACATCTAGAGACCGAGTCAGGCCGGCTGAGAGGATGTACGGCACTTATAATATCCCCCCAATGTAACCACGCAGTAGCTGTACAAGTCAGATCTAATAATATGAGGCTCAGCCACTGTTCTGAGACACATTGGGTGGCCTGTGTCAAGTGATCATGTGGATTTGAAATAATGTAATCTGGGCATGTGTTCTGTCGTTTAAGTCGAATTGTTGGTTATATGGAATGTGGCTGTTCCTATCGGCGGGTGTGGCTGGTGGCGCGTATATGCGGCATGGAGTGTGGCTTGATAGTCTAGTCCAGGTAGTCTTATCTCTTATCTCTTATCGTAAACTAAAAATTTCCAGATTCTCGACTGTAAAAAAAAGTGCTGTGACAACTGCGACAAGCCGTATTCGCAAATTTATTCGTCCAAGTCTTGATTCTCTCCCCAAGACTTATACACAGTCGCCATATCACGGAGCCTGCGAATATGGCCAAGAAGAGAAAGGCCTCCGGCCGCAATGCGCCATCTGGCCCCAAGGAACTCGACCCTTCAGATGCCCGCCTTGGACCCATCAGCACTTACGAAGATGTTGCCGACTCCGAAGACGAGTACTTCATAAATCGAGACCAAATATTACTAGATGACGAACCCAACTCGAAGCGTCGAAGGAAGCAGGACGACGATATCGAGCTGTCTGATGAGGAGGTTCTTGGCTACGAGGACTCGGATTCTGAGGGGGATGATCAAGATGAACAACCACGAAAAACCAAAGGATCAGCATCCAAAGACGCAGCCTCAGACGATGAAGCAGGACAGGAAGAGGAGGAAGGTGACTCTGGTTGGTGGGGAGCCTCAAGAACCGACTACTACAATGCCGACAATATCGAGACCGAGGCCGATGCTCTTGAGGAAGAAGTGGAAGCCAAGCGTCTCCAGAAGAAGAAGCTTTCCAAGATGGCCGAGGAGGATTTCATCTTTGATGGTGATGAATGGCTAGCCGAGGGCCAAGAGGCTGGCGATGGCGAAGAGACAGTCACAGAAGTTCTCAAGGAGGTTGAAATTACCGACGACATGGGGCCCGACGAGCGATATTCGCTTCTCAAGAACCGCTATCCCGAATTCGAGCATCTCGTCAAGGAATTCGAGACACTACAGCCTACTCTGGTGGAACTTCAAAAAGCAGCTCAAGGCATGTCGGGTCAGTCGCTTGAAGCAGTTAAATACTGGGTTGCTGGATGCTACATCGCGGCTCTTGCGAGCTACTTTGCTATCTTGACATCTCCTGCAAGAGATAGCTCCAAGGTACAGAAGACAATTGATCCTGCCGAGCTACGAGATCACGAGGTGATGGAGACCTTGATGAGCTGTCGCGAGGCATGGCAGAAGGTCAAGGACCTCAAGTCGAACAAGGGCGACAAGGACGATGTTATTTCGGATATTGACGAGGAGGCATTCATGCAGGGCGTGCAGAATCTCAGCGACGAGGTGAAGAAGACAAAGAAGAGCAAGAAGGCATCGAAGGAAGAAAAGGCTGCTGCGGAGAAACTGGCACGAAGACTGGCAAGGGTCAAGGCAGGAGAGGCTGCGGTTGCTGATCTCTACGACCTACCGCTTCCCGGCAAGAAGTCTAAGAAACAGAAGAAGGCTGTGGCTAAAGAACAGGATGAGGACAATTCTGACTTTGGAGAAGAGGATGTTCTCGATGAGCGCACGGCAGCTGACAAGGCCGCCCGCAAGAAGAGTCTCAAGTTCTACACTTCTCAGATTGTGCAGAAGGCGAACAAGCGCGCTGGTGCTGGAAGGGACGCTGGTGGTGATATGGATATTCCTCATCGTGAACGCCTCCGAGATCGCGCAGCGCGCCTCAATGCCGAGGCTGAGAAACGTGGACAGAAGAACTCCAAGATGGGCGCAGACCTAGGCGACAACAGCGATGATGAGGATACCACAACAGCCAAGGCCGTCCGCGACAACGAGGATGAGTACTACGACATGGTAGCGCAAAAGTCCAAGAAGAACAAGGAAGACAAGGCTGCCCGTTACGCAGCGTATGCTGCCGCCAGCAAGGCGGACCGCGTGGTAGAGAAGGAAGAGCTTGGCGAGGATGGCAAGCGAAAGATCACATATGCCATCGAGAAGAACAAGGGTCTAACGCCAAAGCGAGGCAAGGATGTCAGAAACCCTAGAGTCAAGAAGCGCAAGCAGTACGAGGCCAAGCAGAAGAAGCTGAAGAGCATGAAGCCTACCTGGCAGGGAGGCGAGCCCAAGGGAGGATACCAAGGAGAGCTGTCGGGTATCAACACAGCTGTTATTAAGAGCACGAGACTATAGATTTGAATACTGTAAGAACATTGTTAATAGCGCATCAAAAGGATTTAGTGGTTTTAGTGAATATTTAATTCTTTTCCTATGTAAAGTCGTCGTGTAAGTGCCCCTGATTATCAATGGCGGGTCGGGCCTTGTGTGGCCCCGCCAAACTCCACGTTGCTTCAACAGCTTCCCTTGAGTAATCAGCCTTTCAACGTCCCTCCTTCAATTACCAACGACCCGGCGCAACTTAGTGTAATAAATTCTCGAATCGATGTCTATACAAAGATAACACCTGCGAACAAACCTTTACCGCTCACGCGAGCTACGAACTGACAATGGCCGATATCGACACGTCGAAGCTCACCTCCTCCGATCAGATCTTCTCATCAAGCAATACCCTTCCGCAGATACGCGCTATCCACAAAAGTCTTCATGTCGCAATTGAAGAGAAGTCGACACGCCTTCGAACACAGGTCGGAAGTTCATACCGCGATCTCCTCGGGACGGCAGATACTATTGTGCACATGCGCGATGACAACGATGTCGTTCAAGAGCTTCTAGGCAAGATGGGCGGCCGATGTGGGAGGGCTGTGATTGGTGCCAAAGCCACAGGCCTCGCCAATTTTGTCGCAAAGGAGAATAAATCTGCTGCGTCTATTGCCGCGAGGCTAAGGCTTCTCGACGCCTGTGTCCTGGTTGTAGGGCGAATACTCAAAGGTGGAGGGGGATTGGGCGACAACGTTAAGAGGGGAGATAGACTGGTACTCTCGACCAAGGTCCTTGTTCTGAGTCGGCTTTTGGTCAAGAGTCTCTCGGAAGACGCAACTGACACAGGCAGTCGCCGAGCCATCGAGGCAGCTAGAATATCTGTTAGCAAGCTACGACGAAGATTGCTGAGGAATGTCGAGAAGGTCTTTGAGAGGGCAGGTGATGAGACGGAGAGGGAAGATGTCCAGAAAGCACTTTGCGCGTACAGCCTGGCAACCAGCTCTGGAGCAAGAGACGTGCTACGACATTTTTTGCATGTGAGAGGAGAGGCCATGGCACTGGCTTTTCAGGTGGATGAGGATAACCGCAAGAGGAGTGCTGAAGATGTTGTCCAGAGTCTGAAACTATACTCAAGAACTCTTCTCGACGTGCAAGCTTTGGTACCTGGCAGGTTATCATTAGCTTTATCTGGACTAAAGAGCCACCCTCTGCTGGCTGATCCCAGTCTCAAACAACTCGAGGGACTACGATTAGACATCTACGAACGCTGGTGTGATGAAGAGATCCAATATTTTACTCCCTTTGTTAGACATGACGACCTTGACGGAAGTCAAGCCCGCGAGATGCTATCGACATGGTCTGAAAAGGGATCCGAAGTGCTGCTCAATGGCCTCAAAAAGACATTGGATACAATGTCAGAATTCAAGCTGATTATGGAACTTCGAACCAGCGTTTTGGAACTTTGGATTCGAGATGGTGGAAAGGCACGAGGCATCGACCCTTCAGAAATGCAGGATTCCCTTCGCGAAGCCATAAACTCACGCATGTTGGCCGTCCTCGACACCAAAGTCAGCAAGCTCCGCTTAGTCGGTTCAGAACTCTCTGCCGCTCTTGGACGATGGAAAGATGGCATCACTGATGAGCATGTGAGCATTTGGAACGAAGAAGGTTATGATGCAGCTCTTGCAGGTGGCGCCGCGCCGTTTGTGCAGGAAGTTGTGTCTCGACTTTACGGCCGGAACGATGCCGTATCCAAGGCGGCGCATTCTTACAAGTCCTGGTATCATGTTATCGACGATGTCAAGGATGTTGTTGAGCAACTTAGACGGCAACGCTGGGACAACGACTACGACGAGATCGAGGACGAAGAGACGATTGAAGCTAGGCAGAAGCTGCTAAGCAAAGACGATCCGCAGATGCTACAGGAAAGACTTGACACCACACTCGACAAGTCTTTCAAGGAGCTTGAGGACCAGATTCAAAATCTATGGAGTGAGCGAGTCGAGTCGTCGCGCAACGGCAAAGTGGCCATGTATTTCCTACGCGTCATGCGAGATATCCGACATCAACTGCCAGAACGGCCATCAATCAAGACGTTTGGTCTGAGCATTGTCCCTTCGCTCCACGAGAAGCTCGCGGTGGCAGTTTCGAAACCCGCTCTTGAAGAGTTTTCTACTACAGGGATCTCGCAACGGGTTGTGGTGGGACGACCACTGTGGGATGGGCAACCTGCGTTGCCAAACCAGCCCTCTCCAGAGATCTTCCAGTTTCTGAGATCACTGTCGCTGTCCATGTCAGACGAGGGCGTTGATCTCTGGACTAAGGCGGCCGTGTCTGTACTGAAGAAGTACTTGAGTGAGCAATTATGCAAAGTGTGGGAAGCAGCTTTGGAAGAGACTTCATCTGAGGAACAAGACGTATCGAAAGAGAAAGACGCCAAGGAAGAAAAGCCTACAGAAGGCGTCACTGAGGAAGACGATGATACGGAAGAGGAAACCGAGGAGAAGAACCATGCCGAAGAGTCAGCCAAGGTGGAAGACACTGTCGAAAAGAGCGAAGAGTCTGGTCTGAGTCCTGAACAAAAGACGGACCTTCTTATCCAGTGGCTTTTTGACGTTGCTCTCTTGAGACGGTGCATCGGCAGCGGAGATGAGACACCAAACAGTCCGTTCCAAAGTCTTGAGGACAAGGTTTATCAACAATCGAAGTTGGAAGACGCGGCAGCAAGGCAACGGATCTCCAAGTCGGCCAGCGACTTTTGGCAACGTATTAGTCTGTTGTTTGGTCTGTTGGCATAGGATATATGAGCAACTACAATGAGAGAGTCCCCATGCCCTGCAGTCCAGCATGCACTGTTTTGGGCATTGTGTTTCTGAACTGTGAATTCTTCTACCCCAACAGCATGGCCGGTCTATGGCAGCCGAATAGCACGCAAGGCACCGCGACATGTAGTCCTCTCACATATTATATTCAGGTTCACTTTTCACCTGATTCTGGCTACCTACCTGCCTAGGTATATAGCCTCTCCCCAGCCCATTAGCTAAGCAGAGCACAGGCCAGTCACGTCTCTCTACTTACATACATCATCACCATGCCCTTACACGACACTTTACTTGGCTTTATTATAAATATGTAAAAACGCAAGCTGCAGATATTTCAACAATAGAAGACTCATGCCCAAGTCAAGACCTTCATAACTCAAAATCCGATTAAGTTACCTATGTACAACGCAAAATCTACACACAACTAAGTTCAAANNAGCTGGAGGGTATTTGAACCCCCAGTCCCTCGTCAATGGCCCTGCCAATCAATCATCCCTCAACCGAAGCCCAGTCCCTGATCACAAGTCAGGCAGGCAAGTAAGTCCAACCCCCAAGTCAACCGCAAAGCTAACCCCAATCACAGCGATTACTTGGCTTTATATTTGCCAAAACTGATCACAATGGACGAATATTCTCACCTTACATACCCATCTTTACGCCTAAATGACCACATCTTAGATCAGAATCTCCCCAATATTCAATCTGAGAGCTCCTCGCCCTGTAGCTTTCCATCAGCCATCTCAAGCCTCGGTGCTCTCGATCGCCTCCCTCCCGAACTACTTGAGCAAATTCTTCTCTACCTTGACATACGCACTCTCGTCAACTTTCAGTACATTAATAGGCGCTCCGCGGAGCTGGTCAATCACCTCCCATTATACAAGGCCATTTTCACCCATGCAAGAAACGCGTTACGCGGTATACTAAGTATCCAGACTGGCAAGTGGATCACTATCACAACGCTATTGGAAAAACTACGCACTTCAGATTGCGAGAATTGTGGCGATTTTGGCGGTTATCTTTATATCTTGACTTGCGAACGCGTTTGTTTCCTCTGTCTATCACAGGAGAAGAAATACCTACCACTGAGGATAAGCCATGCGTGTCGCAAGTTTGGACTAGGGAGAGCTGAGGTTGAAAAATTACCTTGTCTAAGGGTCATACCTGGAATTTACTCGCCAAACGAGAAGAAAGCTACTGAGACTGTCTTGGTTGACTATGAATCCGCACTTAATTGTGCCATTGCCCGCCATGGGTCATGGGATGCGATGCATACATATGTCAATAATCAGAACGCAAAGAGACTAGAAGATTATGAGAGAAAGCTGATGCAAGCACAGCAAGTGGGAGGTACGCGTCACGTCCGAAAACCTACGATAAGAGACCCCTATGATGGACGCTCGGGAAATCCATTTCGATATGTGGCTATTGTTCGTGTTCCGTGGTTAGACAGATTATCTCCAAATACGACAGAATGGGGATTTCATTGCTTGGGCTGCGCAAGATCTAGCCTCTTTCCTCTTCACAAGAGGCGGAAATTCATTCGGTCATCTTTTCATGACCACATTCAACAATGCGGCAATATTGAAAATGGAGTACATTCTAAACCTTGAATCTGAGAGGAGAAGCTAACAGCCCAAGCTAAGGGAAGGAAAAGAAAGAAGAAAAAGCCCAATATAATGACCACCTATATATACACAAGTAGTATATAGTTGTAGTCGACGGGCAGACGCTCCTACTGTTGTGTATCTCGCGAAACAATCTACCTTGACAGTTCTCACCCTCTTCTCTTCTCCTGACATTAATGAAAAAGTACCTACTTATCCATCTCCCTTACAGCTTGTGTCTCTTCGCACCACTCGCAATCTTTGCAAACTCCTGCTGTGGCACGCCCTTCATGAACCTCTCCAACCCAGCAAAAACCTCATGCACATTCTGCGTATGCATAATATCCATCTCAGGCTTCCTAATCAACTTCTTAATCTCCACCAAGCTATCTCCGATCAAATGGTCACCCAACTTCTCATCCACCTCGCGCATCACCCTCGCCCTAAACTTTTCATCATCACCTTCGTCGAATACCGCATTCGCAAAGCCACAGCGCTCCAGATCAGCAGATACAATTCGACGGCTCATGAGTAAGGCCTCGTTTGCACGGGCAGGTCCGAGACGGAGAGCCAGAGCTCGTGATGCGCCGCCCTCAGCGACGAGGCCAATGGAAGAAAAAGGTGTGAGGAGGAATGCTGACGGCGCGCAGTAAATAAAGTCGGCAAAGGCGATGAGAGCGGCTGTAAGCCCTACGACGGGGCCGTTAAGACCGACGACGAGGATTTTAGGATGGGTTGCAAAGGCGTGGGTGATGTTCAAGTTGAAGGCGACAAAGTTTTGGAGCCAGTGTTTATGTAACTCATTGTCTTGGCCAGATGATTTCCGGGTGAAGGTTACATCAGCTCCTCTGTGCATAGTTAGTGATACTTGTACTACTATTGTTTGTTGCTGTGAAAGCCAAGCTAATATGTGATTATTGAGGGCACTCACGCTGAAAAGTAACGACCCTTTGCTAGAATCACTGTAATAAAAACCTCATCATGAGTCGCAATCTCTCGAAGTTTCTGAGAGAGATCATAATATTGCTCGAGATTCATAGCGTTGAGTTTACGTTCATTGTTGATGGTCAACACCGCTACACGCCCGCGATACTCGAGATCGAGAATAGACTGTTCTGCCATGTTTTACGGAGTATGATATAAACACCAGCAGTAGTGGATAATTGGTTATGAACAAGTAAAAGGATATGTAAACAAAACAATCAAGAGACTAGAGAAGTTAAAAAGAACAGAGCTTATCTCTTTATTCTGTGCCTAGGGTAATGCAACTTACAAGGGGTGTTGATCACCCCAGACAAGCAACCCCACGATCTGCGGCCGAGAAGCCTCGGTATAAAAAGTGGAACCGCCAACATAGCCGGATCACAGGGAATATCAGTAATCGGGCTGGAACAAGTATTAATAGTTTATTCGTAGGTAACATACAGGACTTTATTGGATAAGTCGAGTAATTACAAACAAGGTGTGGGACAAGTGATATAAAAATAAGGTACGTAAAGTATAATTGACACTAAGTTGCTCGTGAACCAGTTACAAATGATTCAAACAAGAGCGTCAACAGACCACCAGTTCGCCCGCAAGTAATAAACTCCTTTGCCGGAAGCAAGCCTTTGACAAGCTCGACATGCAATTTCTTTTTGTCATCATCAAAGTCGTCACCCATACGTGACATTGACTCGGGCGCCGTCGTTGTCCCCTTCGTATCAACCCCCCCTCTATCGACGCTTGGGAGCAATATGTCGTTGCTTGGGAAAGCTCAGAGGCAGTGCCAGACGCGCCAAAGTCACCGTCGTCTTGGTGTCCTTGTTTGTAACAGGCTTAACACGACCACCGATCTCATGGAAGTAAGCGTTCATGGTCTTCTGGTCGATCTTCAAGTCATCCCGCAGGTTCTGTGTGTCCACCTCAAAGTTGTCGACAATGCTTGCAAACACGCAGCAGTGTGTCATCAGCAGGTCGATATGAAACTTTCGCATCTCGCCTCTGTCGGAGAACTTGCGGCGAATGCTTTCGATGACAGCCTCAGGTGCAGGCGAAAGGGCTTCCCTGAGCTTGTCGCGAGGCGGCACGGATCGAGTGCCCTTGGTCCTGCCAGGCTTGCTGTGGAGATAGAAGAGAAGAACGAAGAAGAAGTACCGTAGCACACGTAGTCGGTCAACCGCGTCCTCGTTACCTGCCACCCGGTTGACACGAGCAGCCACAAAGCGCGAAGGCACCTGGATGCTGTCCTTGTGCTGCGCCTTCTCCTGCCATTCTCGGACTGGTACCATTTTGAGGATATCGGCTCCGATAATTTTCTTGGGATCGTAGACGTCCTGGATCTCGGTCGCGTCCATGTTGGCGACGGGGACGGGCTTGGCTTCATCCACCACCGCTTGTAGCTCTTCTCTTGATGCCATGGTTGATGTAATTTTTCCAACGGAGCTGAGCATGGCACGGGCTGCCGCATCAATTTTGGTAGGGGCATCTCCAGCTTTCTTCTGAGGAGCGATGGCATTCAAAACGTTCTCCTGGATAGCCTTCTTTGCCTTCTTAGTACCGAATGTCTGGCCAAGGTCGGTCTTGAGGTCCATCATGGTCTATAGTGAGTTAGCAAATGGAATCTTCGGAAGCAATCGCACAATGGACGTACTTGTTTCATGTCACGTTCGCCAGAAGCGGCAACAGAGGCCTGCTTCGCCCGTACTGATCCGCGAACAGTCATCTTCTTCGCCTCTACCACCTGAAGCTTGCCAGTCTTGGGATCGTAGATTCCGATGAAATGGTTTAAGGGGGGCTTAGATCCTCTAGCCCCATCTGCTTTGGCTGTGTAGTCGAGGCTTCGATGTGCCGTTGAGTGTAGCAAGAACTCCTTCTCGCCAGCCGACTTAGGCTGCTTTGATTTCGACTTGCTGGCATTGTTGGGCACATATGAATGGAATGGAATATTCTTCGGTACTTCGAATCCAGAGGATGTAGCTGTAGTTTTAGAGTTAGTATCGGGTCGCCAAAAGACTGAAGAAGCGGTGGTTGGTACCTATCACGGGGGGGCAGGTCTTGGGTCGCAGAACAGAAGAGACAGTCGCTGAAGGAGGCGCATCAATGGCAACCTTCTTCTTTGGTTTCGCGGAAGCATCGCCGCTTCTCTTGCGCTTCTTGTTGCTTTCCGAAGCCATGGCCAGATCAATTGTCGCGATCGGGTTATCGTAAAGTATCGCTGTTGAAGATATCCCCAAATTCTACTGCAGGTTCTCAGAAATTTTTTGGACAAAGTCCCACCTTGATGCGGCAGAAAGAGAGGACACGCTATTTAGCCGGAGGAGGCAGGCGGTAAAGGGCCCTGTAGCTGCCCCACTCAAGCAGCTGTAGAAAACGCGAGGAAGGCACAAACGGCGCTAACGAGCAAAGTGACGTCGCACGACCTGAGAGCTGATGAACCAGGGTCTTGCGCACAACAGATCGCGAGTTTTTATTATTCAAGACGTTTGGAAATTCTAGAGAATGCCAATTCAGAAATACCAATACGAATATAGCATTTGCGACGATGGAGAACAATTCTTGATCGTAGGGAGAGATTGGAGGGGAAGGATAGCTCACATGCGACAAGCTGCTAGCTCCTTCCCAAGCTAGAGCTCCATACAACGTCACGAGGGCACGATTCACGGAGCACACACAATTTTACCCAGAGGCATTCTCTGTATTTCTTTGTCGTAGAACGTGCCAATCAAGTTCTGAATGCGTCGTCTTTGCGAGCATGCCTGATGGTCTTCAATCCGAAACACCGCCTGGTTCCTGACCGTCCAATTGTCATATTCCCACCACCGTGATGTTCCATGTGCCTAACAGCCGCTCAAGTGCGGGGTTCGGCCACCCTGACGTAGGTCCCAAAGTCAAATCCCAGCTCAATGCGTCGCGGGACATCCCAGAGGAGCCAGAATGGCGAGTGCCCAGCTTCGGCTACAGTATCGTTCAGGCGTGTGAAGTCGTAACATCATGAGAGATGGGTCGAGTCAGGTTGAGGTGCGAGGTGTTTATTTGCTGCGAGTAATGTCAGTAATGGCCATCGCATCGGCGAAAACAGTGCAACTCACGATCGAGCCCTCATCTTTCTTCTCTTGCGCTTGAGGCGGCGAACCCGCTTCTTCCTCCATTTGGCTCTCATCTTGATCGACGATGCTGTCGCAAATGGTTAGCAGCTGCAATGTGCAAGCGAGAACCCGCAAGCAAGTAGCTTATGGTGGCAAAGAGCACAGCTCAATGCAACCAGAGCTACTAGCTCTAGGCCAGGGGGCGTGAACTTACTCTTTCGGGGATGAGAATCGTGTTTGGATAAGGAACAACTTCTGTCGCTTCGCGGGGAGATTTCCGACCTTTAGGAAGGTCTAGTAGGGTGCAACCCCTCATCTCACGTGATACATACCCCACCAATTTTTTCGACGATTGGAGGACATCACAGTGCGAACCAACGCGCACGGTCCATTGCACGGTACAGTGTTCGAGGAATAGAGAAGGAGCAACCGTCAATTGTTCGTGTGTGACAATGGAAACTGGCGCAAACCATTGAGAATCGAGGCAAGCCCCTCAGTTTCTCTACATCTCTATGAACTCAAAGCAAAAACTCACAACATCTCGTCAATTTTGAGAATTTGCTACAGACATATTACTCACTTCACTAACCCAGCAGAGCACTTACACGAGCTTAGAGCTTAGAGCTTATGAACCAAGACTGAGATCTGGACCTCTAAGATGGATGAAGATGCGACCCGACTGGTACAGCAGGAGATGCCAGCTGCCTGGCTTCATCTAGTAGATACTAGAAGCGACAATCAATCCCAACGTACGCTTCTCAGGATCCTACGATCCGACATGATCCCTACCCCTATTAGTGGCCCTCCTAACCAGCCTTTTAGAAGTTTTCCCAGTCTACGATCAAGAGATCTTCAAGATTGGTCGGGATCCTCGGTCAAAGTGAGTAGTTTCATGTACAATCCTTTTTCTGAAACTGTCTCACACTCATAGCACGCTGGCGGTCGACGATGATTTGGACCACACGGTGTCGCGGAACCACTGTGAGGTCTACGTTGTGGTATACGAACCGACCATCAACCACATCTACGTTCGGGACCGAAAGTCTTCCAATGGGACCTTTGTGAACGGTCAACTCATTGGCACTGGCCCAGATATCAGCCCCGGCTACCTATTGCAGCATGGCGACGTGATTGAGATTCGACCTTACTAGAAGTTTACAGTCATTCAAGATCGGCCACCCCCTCGCCATGAGCTGACAAGCTTACAACTTGAGGAGTGCAAGGTGCGTCCGAATAAAAGCCTTCAGCCTCGCGCTCCTCACTAATCTGACCGTAACAGGCATTTGCCAGCAAGTATCGCGTGACTGATCGCTGTCTCGGTCATGGAGCGGAAGCCGTCGTCTGCCTCGCAAACGACGCTCAAACGGGAAAACAATTGGTCTGCAAGTTGACCAATCTCGACAAGATCCAAGGAAAGAACTCCCATGAAGACATACGACGCAAGTTTCAGGAGGCTGATATCTTGCGTCAGTTGCGACATGTGAGTCTACTCGCATCTCGCACCCAAGCACATCGCTAACCTGAAATAGCCCAACATTCTTCCTTATGTGGACGCCATCTCATCTCCACACTCGCTGTAAGAAGTCTTCCGCTGTTTATTGTGACACTGCCTGACAACTTCCAGGTACACCTTTACAGAGCTTGCCTCAGGAGGTGACCTCATGTCCTTTCTCCTGCGCCATGGCACTGTCAAAGAGTTCGATTCGCGAATCATTATGCGTCAGGTGGTCAGTGGCCTCTGCTATCTTCATAGCAAAGACATTGTGCATAGGGATCTCAAACCAGAGAATATTCTGTTGGCATATTCCCCCAAGATTGCCTACCATCGAGTCATGCTTTCTGATTTTGGCAACTCTGCTGTTCCTCGACGCAGTAGAATGACTACAAATGCTGGAACAAGGGGTTACCAGGCACCGTATGTTGATCATTCATTTCAAATGCGTCACAAGCTAAACTATGCTAGGGAGTTTATGGCAAATGGCCAGGCTCATAGCTCAGCCGTTGACATCTGGTCCTTGGGCGTCGTTGCGCTGCTCCTTCTAGCGTCCGACTACCATGACGCAGAACTCAACAAGATGGACGAAGAAGGGATCGGGGAGTACCTTTGCACGCTTTTCGAGACCTTGCCGAAACAGCCTTCTAAGAACGGCGTTGACTTCGTCTGGGGTTGTTTGAAACCGAACCCGCAGCACAGAATCAATGCTCTTGATGCGGTGGGTCACGATTGGCTATGTACCCCAAAGAAGCATCTCGAATTCTTCCAACGCCTGGACCGCAGAATAGTGTCCTGCTGGAGGCCTCAGAATAAGCTCAAGCCGATGCCATGGGTATTACCTGATCTTGCCGAGAGCAGCCCGCCAACGCCCACAAGAAGCCGAGGATCTTCTACCAGCCAGTATTTTACGGCAACGCCTACGCGGACCGAAGACTCTGATGATCCATCCAAGAAGGATGTTGCAGATGAATCGGCCAAGATTGGTTCAGTCAGCGCCATTGGGGAAGCTCTCTCGCCTTTCGTGTTGCCAGCCCGACCAGTAAGTGCTCAACTGAGTGGTTCAGGGGCACCACAGGTAAAGTCGAAACAGTCTCAACCACCTTGGCAGGGCTTTCGGAAACCAAATCAGCCAGCACATACCGAGCTATCGTCCAAGCGGAAGAGAATCCCGAAAGCCAGAGTTCATGATACTGCAGGACTTCCACTGCCTGGACTGGACAGACATTTACGATCACCTGTCAACTATCGCCATCGACAAAACGTTCTCTCTGCGCTTGAGAGAACTAAATCGAAATTTCTTGTCGATAAGATCCCCATTATTCCGAGTATTCCTCTCGATGCGCTCGCTGCCACAGAAACGTCAAGCCTCAAGAAGCGAAAGAGTTCACACGACGTGAGGCTTCAGGGATCGGCTGGAACCGACATGGTGCACATCACTCAGCTCAGGTTCCGTTAAAAGCGGCTAAATACCAGGGTATTGACGTATGAAAGACGTATGGGAGTACCCCGGTCTTTCTAAGTTCACAGTTCTTTTTGGAGGGATTATTATGGGTAAAGGTGAACGTTACGGGCAGCGTCTTCGAACTAAGGCGCTATCAACATCAACGAATGGGATTATCAAGGTTTTGGAAGGATGGGATTGCGGTTTCATATAGGAGCTTGTCAAATGTTACAAGCGGTGCGAATAGTAGGCATTTTTGATGGACATATGGGAACAAGTTGTCACGAAACGACATGATGGATTTACAAACAAGGCAGACTAACCCTTACATCTTGCTGCCTACTTGCCCTCAAATAAGTCCATATGTTCTCTCATTCCTGCTCAATAGTTACGCGTACTCCCTTCAATCTGTCACACCATCTTTTGGGCTCATAGTCTGGATCCGTCAAGTTATCGGGATGGTCGTTCTTATGCCACATCGGCATAGTCGGAATGCCCTCGCCCCGTCCCTTTATTTTCATCCTCAGCTTCCTCAACCACTCTTCCACTAGCTCTTTTCTTCCTTCCTGCTCACCTCGAGCAATGCACCAGGCCTCTACATCTTTTTCGTCTTTCCAGAACCATTTCTTGACCAGACATCGCTCCCCATTGCGTCCACATCGCTCACAAAAAGATGACTTGTCGCCGCTCCGCGAACACCGTCGACCCGTCGCCTTGCACTGAAGACAAGCGTACATGGCCGTGTTTGTATTGATAATGATGGGTCGTACGTGGGGATGTATTTCAATCAGGTTCACAGGCATACCTTCAACGTACCGCAGAGGCGCTTTTTGCTTGCGACTGTACTCAACATAGGCCAGAAGATCGACACGCTCCTCGAGTGCTTCCATACGTTTGTCGTACTCTCTTCTTGACTCGCCCTTGGCACGCTTTAGACCGAGACCTTTTGCTTCTTGAGCGACTGCATCCTCGATAAGAGCCTCAATCTCGCCCGTGGAAGGTGTCTTATCCTTGACTCGAAGTGGAGGAGGAAGGCGTTTTTGCTTTTTCTTGGGCTTGGGCTGAAGCTTCTTTTTAGCCCTCGCTGCTCGGATGGCTGCAAGTCTAGCTTCATCCTCTGCCTTCTCGCGAGCTATTCTCTCATCACGAAGCCTGTTGTATCGATCGGTGAAGAGGGACGAGACTGTTGACAGAATGTCGAGCGGTGCGGCGGGTGGCGCGTCCGGATCAAGGTCCCTGAGGATATCGGACAGAGTAGGAGTGGGAGGATCATCCCAGATAACCTCGCAGTGCTCACACATGGTTTCCTTGGTGAGCCGAGTTATTTTCAAGTTGAGAAATATGGTTAGAGTTACTCTTGCCTCCATGCGTAGGGGTTATAAATAAGAATTAGGAAGCATAGGAGCAGGTGTACGTGTATGTGAATGAACAAGGGATAACAAATACCGCTGTTCCAGGCTTCTGCTATGCACAAAGATCTAACGACTACACTCCCATCGTAGGAACAAGGGAGCCCACTATGGTCTTGGCACAGACATGGCGAACAATCAACAGCGCAAAACGGCTGAAGACCATCTGCAGAGAGGCCTGTAGTTATTGCTGCTGGTTTGTATAGATGTAGCCTCACCAAGAAAGTGAGCAAACAAGTACAAAACCAGGGTCCTATCACAAGAGACCCGGACATTGCCATTATATCTCATTTTTACCATTTTGCCTGGGTTTCGATACCTGTACATTCCACGATATCGCAGCGTAACTGTAGGGTCTGCTCCTAACCCATGATTGCATGGCATATATACCATGCTTGATCCTACACAAACCCAAGTACCATCTCTTAAATCAATCCCAAACCCTAGCTTTGTCCCCCTTGTGAATGCTAAACGCGACAAGCCCCCCGATCCAAGACTAAAAGAGGGCTTTCTGTAAATAGCAACAGAAATACCACAGAAGAAAGTAAGAAACAACAACGAAAGAAAGCGATCCAAAAACGCCGACGGATGAAATGCTCTTCCCCGGTGCGCAAGTAAAAAAATATCCCTAGACGCCCGCTTCATGTAAACACTATACTCAATAACAATCTGCTGGCCTGCTTCTGTGAGCCGCAGGCCAAGCTCCGTTGCGCCTTAATTCCCAAAATGATGGCAAATAAGACATGAAAATCTGTGAAGATTTCAGAATGGTATGGTAGGTATCGTTGTATCAGCCACGACGCCTTGCTATGATTTCGTCCCCCCTAACCTAGGAGGATGCATGTGAGGGAACACTTCGTGGTGTAATATCGCCGCTTCGACGGCGCGCTGCTTGCTGATAAGAATGCTGTGTCTTGCTGTTGGCCTCGGCAATCATTTGCTGCTTCTTGCGCACAGCAGCTAATCGTCCTGTGATCATTTTGATCACTACATCCATGTTAGCTCTTGTCTCGGCAGTATCAACACTTATATGGAACTTACTCTTTCGAACGTGAGCCTCCTCATCGCTGTCAAGTTCACCGCCGCTCGTTTCCTTGACAGCATCTCGCTCAACTTCTTTTCCTGTAGAAAGCTTCCTCGTGTCTCCAACAGTATCTTCGTCATTGTCCAAAACGGCCTCCAGCATCCGAATGGCTGTGATGTACGATATTTCGCAGCCAGAAAGGTTCTCGTTGGTGACTTCATCAATTGCAGCAGCGCGGCTCATCTCGAGTGCTCGATCGTACATAAGCTTCTCGGCGCTGATGCCAGGGGTAAGATAGACTTGTTTTATTGCTGAGCCTGCAGAGGAAGCAATCGAATCAGTGCCATGATTGGATGGGTGGCTGGGGTGGTCTTCTGGTAGTTGTTTCTGTGCCTCTGTGAGCTTCAGGCGGACGACTTCAGACTTCTCCAACACCTCGTTGAAGCGTTGTCGAACCCACTGCACCACAGCATTGATGCGTTTTACGGCTGTCTGAGCAGCCGCTGCTGATAGACCGGTGCCTGTTTCCCGGCTCTTCTTGGACCACCAGAGACTAGCTATGTCCATAGCCCGAGCGAGAAGAGTGAGCGACTTCACGTATAGAACGAGAGCTTCCTCTGAAAGGGCAACAATGGCCTCGACAGTTAACCCGTCTTCTTCGCTAGTTAACTGCTCAGGCTCGAGACCGCCCAGGCCGTAATCAGCGGATGGCGCTAGCGGGACAAGTTGTTTGTACTTGACTTCGGCGAAACCGTAAACGCAGTCACTTCGAGTCGCAAACTCTTCAATGGCTTGCGCATCTTTAGTATCTTCATCGGTGTTATGAGTGCTCTTGCCATCGCCGAGTAATCCAACGGGCGGCTGCGGAGTTGGATACGCTGGGAAAGCCTGGTAGAGTGGCGGAGATGGACCCTTTTGCGTTCCTCGCAGAGGGGGTACTTTGAAACCGAAAAGGCGCAGACTGGCATCCTGAATGGCCTTGGAAATAGCACTCGAGGCCGACCCGGGACTAGCGGAAAGAGCCTTCTCATACGATGATCTTCGGTCGTGGCGTCCTTGAGACACCAAGGCATTGCGAGAAGACGGTGCGGCGATTGCGCCCGTGGTGGAGTTTGGTGCTCCTTGTTGAGTATATCGTCGGGCCATGGCTCCAGACCTTGGGGAGGACGGATCGCCGTATTTCTCATTGGCTGCTAGCTCATCAGCGAGAGCATTAACCTCTACGTGCCGCCTCTCAACAACCACATATTCTCGTTCCAGAGCAACATCTTGAGCTGCCTTTTCTTCTTCAGTGATTGGCGGATTACTCAACGCTCGGCCCCTACGTGCCTGGTTCAGGAGTGAGGTGGGCGGCGAGACCTTATCACGAACAGGTCCTCTCTCCTGAAGACGTTGCTGGATAGGCGCAGTCGCCGCATGATGAACCACAGGACGTCGGATACCCAAACCCTCACCTACTTCACGTGGTGAGTTGCCAGTCGTTCGATGACTTTCGTTAGATTGCCGAGGATATCGACCTTCGCCTGGACTTCCTGTTTGTGGTGACCTAGGGTGTTGTTCTCTGGGAGATCTGGAAGCAATGCCTTCTCGTGGCGGCTCATACCCGGCCTGGCGTGGGCTGCGAGATGATAATGATGGTGATCCTCCTTGGTTGACTGACCTCAACTCTCGAGGTTCTTGCCTGACGGGCTTGGGGACATCGTCCTCGACCAAACCGGGGATTTCGCTAGTGACAACAATATGACTGAAAAGGTTCTCGAAGCTAATGCGCTCTACTGGGCTCCTCTTAAGCAGGCTTCGGATCACAGCCTTAAGGTCGGCACTGATAGTTACCTCCCTGGGAAACTTGATAGCATCCTTTGCCTCTTCAATCTTCCTCAGCAGTTCAACATGGTTTCTAGCCCGGAACGGAGGACGACCTGTGCTCATCTCATAGAGAACAGTTCCCACAGACCAAAGATCGGCTTTCGCGTCATATCGCTCGTATCGGAGAATTTCTGGGGCCATGTACAGGGGGGACCCACAGAGAGTATCGGCCAGGGAAGTGGAGGGAAGCACACGCGCGAAGCCGAAGTCGGCAAGTTTGAGCATAGGCAAAGATGCTAAGCCGGCGATAGGAATGAGAGAGTCCTGGCTAGCTTGCATAACTGGGCGACCCCTTTGGTCCCTAAAGGATCGTGAGGGCAGTAGCAAGAGGTTTTGAGGTTTAATATCTCGATGGACGTAATTCTTGCTGCGTAGAAACCCGAGGGCGCTACTCAGCTGTTTCAAGAAATGTCGAATGACTACCTCGTGCAGGCCTGAGTTCGGAGCACTAGGATACTTGCGTGCCATATCATGTGTGGCGGGATGTGTGGCGAGCTTCTCTCGCTTCTTGATGAACAGGGATAAGTCGCCAAGCTCGCAGTACTCCATGATAAGGTTGATATGGCTGGTCGATTCGAGGCAGTCATGGAGGGCAACAATGTGTGGGTGACGCAACGTTTTGAGGATTTGAATCTCGCTATAGAGGTTTTCCCTAAGCTTCTTGTTCAGACGTTCAAGCTCGACAGACTTGATGGCGACGGCGGCTTTGGTTTCCTATTCACCAGATTTGTTAGCATCGATTGGTACAAGATATGGTATGCGCTGTTGTATGTAATTTGTGGTACTGCAGGCAGTCGTCTGATTCATCAAGGTGATGCAGCGACACCAAACAGGCAGCACAATCTGGTGCGATTAAGGGGAAGCAAACCGGGAGGAAGATGGGAGCTTGTCGTACCTTATGCCAGCCCAGATAAACCTGAGCGAAGCTGCCTTTACCAATCTCGGAGCCGATGTTGAACTGTCCTACAGCTCGACTGCCCGACTTTCTGGACCCTGAGGAGACTGAAGACTCCTGTGGGCCCGCCATGGCTTCCTGTTTGTAGTTATCGATGGCAGGAAGACAGTCGGACTGTTATGTAGCCCTAGGGCCTATAAGACTCGGAGAAGGTCGGTCGCAGAGAAGGTCGTCATGTAATCGATGGACGGGAAGTGGTCGCAAGCGCCAGGAGGCGGAATGGAAGAGGCGAGAACAGAGTAGAGGCCGAAGAGATGCTTATCAACCAGGTCGAAGGCGATAAAAACGGCGGGACAGTGCCGAGAATCGAGACTGACTGTCGATAAACAAGCAAACAAGCAAGCAAGCGGTCGGTGAGACGGGAGGACCCCTATGGGTGAAGAGCCGAAGACGGATGGGAAAGACAAGACTAGCTCAGAGGTAGGTATCCGAAAGGGTACCTATAGCTGGCTGACTCGGTGCGCGTCCTGCACTGCAGTATCGAGCCAAACACAAAAGTTAGTGCAAGGTAAAACAAACGACGGGTTTCGAGGCCCAAGGACTCGTTTCAAAGACTGAGGACAAGAATGGATGAGAAGTGAAAACGGAAAGAAGATGAAGAAGTGAGGTACGGGGGATGCGTGTGACAGTCAGTGACGGTGACGGCACGAGCAACGGCGAACGGCGATCGCGGCCTAGGTTGGTATGATCTAATGATTCTACCTATCTTCCCGTAGCGAGCGCTACCAGAGCCAGAGCCAGAGCCAGGGAGCGAAAGCAGAGGGGGCTTGCTTGCTTGCTAGGATGTCGACCTATGCTTGTGCTGGTGCGACAGGGCAGATAGGACAAGATGGGAATAGAGGCTGTACATACCTAGGTAGGACACGATGGATAAGCTGGGGCCTGGGGGAGACAGGCAGGTGACTAACACGGCGCCCCAATCTCTAGCCAAGTACTAGGTTTGTACTCTTTTTAGATCTGATACGAGATCAGACCAGCCGTTGACCTGAGTCGAGTCAAGTCAAGTCAAGTCGAGTATCAGCGTGATCGGAGACTTTACTCCCCTACGAGGCGGATAGGGCGGTTAGCCAGACGACACGGCAAAGCAAATAGGCAAAGAGCAGCGGTGACTCGATGGTTTGATGTTATCGTCCTGGGTTCAGAGTCTAGAATTATGCACGTCGATTATTCGTACGTAGCAGGGGATGTCGATGTCCTCTCTGGGGTTACTGAATGGGGTATGGGCTGTGTGTAAGGTAGACACAGAGAGAGGTGAGAGACAGGTTGGTGGAGGTTGCGTCACACACACAACATAGCACAAGACACCTTGGGCTACCTTACTTACTTGGCCTACTTACCCACGAGAGCGGCAGCAGGATAGAGTGGACGATGTCAGACGAGAGACGCTGTGTGAGCGTAGGAGAATGAGAGAGAGAATGGGATGCACAGAGACTGCCAAGATGGAGAGAGAAGAAAATCAAGGGTCAAGAAGAAGTGAAAGAGTCCTAGGGATTTCTAGAAGGGGAAGATGGGGCATGGCTGCGTGCAGTCTTAGTGGCTTAGCCTGCTAAGGTTATAGGGAGCCAAAGTACTTTTCGTGTACCTCTTTAGCGTTTGAACTGCCGCAGGCGTCAGAGGGTCCTGGGGCAACTCTACTCGACAGGGATCATGTAATGGGTGGGCGACCCGGCTGACGGGTACATTAGATTTGTGTGGAATCAAGCCTCGAAGATCAAGTACCCTTGACTCAGAATGACAGCCTCACCAGGCACTGTGAGATGGTGGACAACTGAGACACACTCACGCAGGGGATCTTGGGAGAAGATGGTGACTGTAATAAGAGCGGGCTGCATATGATAGAATCCAAAAAAAGTCAGACCTTTTGAGATGATCAAAAGGGTCAGTTTTGCGGGGGGGACAACTACTGGCTATCGGGTCTCTTTTGGTTGACCCCGTGATACATTAAATAAGACCAGGGTTCAAGGGCGATGACAGGAGAGGCGAGGAAACCTGGAAAAGCCAAGCGATCCAATATGTTTAGTGAGTGAATGTGTGAGTGAGAGAGAGAGCGAGTGAGTGAGTGAGTCAGTTCAGTCAGGAGGGGAAAACAACCGACAACCGCTGCAGCCTCCTCAACAACCTAAAAATCAAACAAAGGAACTGGAAACCCAATCATACGTGATAGCGATAACTAAGCTGCCTTGGACCTGTCAGCTTCTGAACAAGCATATACGAGAGTGCCTCGTGAGGAGTTGTCGTTGCCTGACTATCCTGATGATGTGATGCATCTGGTTTCTGAATAAGGATGCTTGCCTGTTACTATTTCCAAGTTCTGGGAAAACAAGCCCCCCCTTTCCCTTCAAAAAGTCTATTTAGTCAAGACATCCCGTCATTTTGTCTTGAAGCCTCAGCTAGCCTTGTTTTGTTTGTCTATCGACTTTTGACATCCGTGAGGGTGCTCGATTGGATCTCGAGGCCGCAAGGTACGGCCCCAGTACATCAATGCATTGCAGCTCGGCCCCACCTTGTTCACGCGTCCACTTTCTCCGAGCAAGGCTTCACGGGAACTGGAGGCAGAATTAAGTGGAGGTGGAGAAGGATGAAACGTCGGGTCCAAGTTTGAGAGTCTCTGTATAATAATTTCGTGATGATCTACAGAGAGTACCTTGCTTTCCATCTTGCCAGGTTAAACATGTCAAATTGTTGGCAGTACAACCAGGTACTCACTTGCTCTTCAAGTAACTCCCTCTTATCGGCTCTCTTCCGGACTGGTCAGGTTTCTCCCATCTACGCCATGTCCGCTGTAGCGTTCCCTGCCACGAGGTACGACCAGCCATTTCAGTTCAGTTCAGGAAACATGATCGTCACTGATACCAGCTAGTCCCTACTGTACTAAGGTAGGTAGTGGGTGAGAAAGATAAGGTAGGGCATATGTTAATGAGCAGAGAGAGTCAAGAGTCCCTCCCTCTGATACGACTGAATCAAAGCCAAGCTCGTGCTCAAAGACGCATGGTTCAGCTCAGATGGCGGAATATATCGTGTCAACACTGTAATTCGATCCTCAATATTCAGTTGCATGGCGTCAGCAGATGCTCACTCGCTCGCAATTGGGGGCATTTTCACCACCGTTCCAACTTGCATCCCCATGGCATTCTCCGTATCGGAAACAAACTCACACTCAGCCAACCATCGTTATCATGTCAAGTACCTACCATGAACACGCAGCTGGCGCTTTGTTCCTCTTTGGGAAACTATCCCATGGTCCTTTTTAAGACGCTGTGGGATTGCGAGTCGTGTTCTCGACCAAAAGGTGGGCACCCCTTTTACCGCTTATCCAAAAAAGCAAATGGACGACTCAGAATGTGATGCTTTCAGATATTAATGATAACATTCAAGTAGTAGGGTGAGACACGGGTCAGGAACAAAAGTGACCGCCCACCCACTTGTGCTTATCGTTGATAAATGCGCAAGCAAGTCGTGATCAGTCTAACACAGAAGAAGGATAGAAATGCGCTGTTTAACAAAGTAAATATTAAAACAAGCCACAACTATTGTACTGACTTGTTCAGAGCACAAACTTGTCCAAATCCCGTCATCATTCACATCTCCTTCGTCATCTGCCGCCCTGGATCGGCACCCTTTACTCCCCTGCTCCTAGACTGACTGGGCCTTTGAGGGCCGCTAGAATAAGAGAGCACATTGCCTCGTCAACTTAAAAAGAAAGGAAGAAAGAATTGACGAGATGAAGTAAATCGTGACGACGACATAACAGCTACAGTAACTAACTAAAGTCCATCCATCCATAGATTGGCTTCCCTCCTTTTGATTTGACCTCGGCACGCTATTGATGCAGTGCAACCACTTCAGACTATCTCTTGGCGTTCCCGATGCATGGGGCTTAACCAAAACCTGGAGAAGTTCTTATCTTTCAACTTCTGCTCTCTTATCTTCCGATGGATGGGACATGTGCTCTCTCTGATCAACCAACCTTCTCTCTTTGGCATACCGAGAATCATGAGGAATTCGATGCAAACATCAATTACCCCCCCACAAGGGGACCAACTCCTCCCATTGACCATCCAGCAAGCAACCCTTTACCGAGCCTATCATCTTTCAAACACGTGGATCTACTCAGCGATAACTATTCCCATCCCTCAAAAGTTTAAACTAGCCATTTGCGATCCCCTACATTTGCCTGCCGGTCTCATCTTCTAATATGCTGCTGCACTTCATCAAACACCATCACATTCAACTCAGGTTCGCCAGAATCGCCGTCTTTGTGTAGTGCAGCCGCCCCTCTATCTGATGGGACAACATACGATCGCCCAGATAATGTGATAAACGCCGTATCCTGTCAGGCTATCACAAGCTCTCACTCAACCTGCCCCAGATGGCCTCATTGCCCACCGTATATGGCGCGCATAACAAATGCCTTCAAAACATACTGTATTGTACAGTAGTATCTCTCAAGTAACACGAGCAAAACCATACAGCATCATGCATCCGGCCTCAAACATCTCCACATCCAATGCCGCATGCCACGCGTTCAACAAAATACAGTACAGTGCATGATTTTTCGATAGAGTTATTGCGTTACACCCATGCACGTTACCCTCCGAACATCCCGTCGAATCGGCGCCTTTTCCCCGCTCTCAATGCCGTGATCCCGGGCCCCGTACCGCCGTGTTTCAGGGTCCACCGGGCGGTAAACACGGCTCCGGTTACGGGTCTACGTAGATTGTTACAGAAATGCTGCGATTCCTTTGTGAAAGGCCATTTATCTGCCCGGACGGTGTGAGGCATGACCCGTGTCCAGGTACATAAGACGTAATCAACTCATCTAATGGTGTATTTCCAGCGAGTCATGTTATGCATTGCGTCGAAAAGCATAGATATTCGAATGCCGAGGCAAGAGTCAGCTTATTCATCTGTAACAAGGTTACCCATTCATCGTTTGCGCTGAGAAGCTTACTTGTCAGTACTCCCGAGGTTAGTAAGGTATTCCTTGCGTAACTTGAACCTGTTCGCTCTTATAAGGTGATATCATGGTGGGCACCAGTTCAGTTGCACCTTGAAGTAAAAATAACTGCCGTTTCAACTGGTTGGGAATATCACTGCACACTGTTGAAACGCAGGTATCCTATACGCTCTTGTAGCTGAAAGGAACCCCCAAACTCTGCTTTCAACTTCACGTATGTTGCACGACAAGGAGGACCTTCAAGGTTTTCAAGTAAAAAGACAAATTTATTCAATCAGGGTATTCCTTGCTCAAGGCTAAATGGCCGACATAGAATCCCACAAACGCCTTCCAGAGCATCCCCGGTTTCTGGTTATGCAGCTCCAACACACATCATCTCGCTATGCTTTCCGAGCATAATATTTAGTGGTCATACACAAATGCAAACGCCAGTTTTCCCCATCGTATCCAGAGCTTGCGCTCAAAAAACTTATAAAATCATCGTTGCACAAAGTCGTGCTTAGTGACCCTTGGCAGGCTCAACAGTGGGAAGCTCCTTAATGGCCTCGGCGATGATGTCTAAACCCTTTTGGAGCTCCTCCTCGGTGATGACTAGAGGAGGGGCGAAGCGGATGATGTCGCCGTGAGTGGGCTTGGCCAGAAGGCCCTTGCTCTTGAGCAGCAGGCACAGGTCCCAGGCGGTTCGGCCGTTGGCGGCGGACTCGTCAATGACGACGGCGTTGAGGAGACCCTTGCCTCGGATGACCTTGAGAATAGGGGTGTTGAGAGCCTTAAGACTATCACGGAACTTGTTACCCAGCTTATCAGCCTTGGCAGTGAGATCCTCTTCCTCCATAATCTCCAGAGCGCGGATAGAGACGGCGCAGCCCAGGGGGTTTCCGCCGTAGGTAGAGCCGTGAGTACCAGGCTCAACAACCAACATGACATCCTTGCGGCTGAGAACGCAGCTCACAGGATACATACCACCAGAGATGGCCTTGCCAAGGGTGACAAGGTCGGGCTTGATGTTAGCCCACTGAGAGCAGAGCATACGTCCAGTTCGGCCAATACCGGTCTGGATCTCGTCGCAGATGAACAGAACATTGTGCTTGGTGCAGAGAGCCTGGACCTGCTCGAGATAGCCCTCATCGGGAACAACGACACCAGCCTCGCCCTGGATGGGCTCGCAGATGAAGGCAGCGGTCTCCTTGCCGTGAGCCTCCAGAACCTCCTCGAGATCGGCGATGTTGTTGTATCGAATAGGCTTGCCAGTGGTAGGGTTGAAGGCACCGACGTTGGGAACATAGGGGCCGTAGTTTTCTCTTGACTCGGGGTCAACTGATAGAGTGATGGCAGTCATCTAGAAAACGATGTTAGTTTATGCTATTCTAAAACGTTCAATGGAAAGAAACATACCGTTCGGCCGTGGAAGTTGTCGGAAACACCAAAGATCCAAGCCTTCTCCTGAGGAACGCCCTTCACCTTGTACGCCCACTTGCGAGCAATCTTGATGGCAGTCTCGACAGCCTCAGCACCGGTGCACATGGGCAGAACCATGTCGTAGCCAAAGACACTGCGGACCTTCTCAGCCCACTTGGGGAAGACATCGTTGTAGAAAGCGCGAGAGCTGAGGGTCAAACGACCGGCCTGCTCGACGAGAGTCTTGACGAGCTCGGGGTGGCAGTGTCCTTGGTTGACAGCGCTGTAGGCGGAAAGGAAGTCGTAGTAGTGACGGCCCTCGGGGTCCCAGACGTTGACGCCCTCGGCGCGGGCAAAGACGACGGGTAGAGGGTGGTAGTTGTGAGCAGCGTACTCTTCCTCAATGGCAATGGCCTTCTCGGTGGAAGAGGCGTGGAACCGAGAGACGGTGTTTTCAGCGTGAGGAGACATGGTTGTGGTTGTCCAGTCTATTGGTTATATTGGTATAGCAAAGCGACAATTGTCAAGTTTAATTGAGGATATCGTTGATCAAATTACTTTGCTTGTTGAATAATGAAAGGAAAAGAGAAGAAGAGAGTTTATCTTGGAGGACATGGCTGCTCTTTAAGGACGAAAGCGGCGAGCGGGAACCTTTGTGAAAACGGCGACAAGAGACCCAAGAGTCGTTCGGCAAGCGGAGGCTTATTGCGGATAGGAACGAGTTTTTAGGTAATTATTACTGCAAAGCCAACCGTGTTGCTTGAGATGTTTGTCGACACTATACCCCTAAGTGCAAGTGGGAGCGAACGAGCGGGCGTGAGGTCATGTAGAGTTGAACCGATGTGACAGCTGATTGGACGAAGGGTTCGGCGGAATTAGGCGGATCATTGCCGCCGCCAGCCGAGCATTATCATTATCTTGCCATGTCATGATATGACATAGCAGATACAACTGTACTAGGCATTTCGGTCTGAGATGAGATTTATCACTTCTAATATGGAAATTTCAAGATACCGGCTTACCTCATTTGGCCTGTGTCTCAACGTCCCATTGTAGATCTATCCATCATGAGGAGGAGGCTCTGTCTAACTTTCAGCTTAGCAGAATCTGGGGTGAGGGGAGCAGAAGGGTGCCACATGACAAGGGTGCAATGCAGGTCTGGACAAGAGGCTAAGCCATGGGCGGCCAATAAAGGCTTCTTTATTAAAAAGACGTCTTCAACATGATTCTGTGGAAGAAGAGGCTTGTTGCTGTGAAAGATTATTTCTAACCATCATACCATTTCTCTTGTTGAGCCTCAAGAGCACCAGAACATTACCCTCAGTCTGACCTTTCATATGATACTATGGAGTAGATAGATAGGTACCAACCAACGCTGTGTCTTAGCTTTTTGCCTTTGCCGCCAGATGCCGCCAGTTCCGCCTCATATCAGCGGAATCCCTTAACTCCGCCTGAGCCGCCGACTTGCTTGTGGCTACAGCATGAAGTAAAACATCTAAGTTATTAAGTAAAAGATGATATATTTTACGTATTGATGAGTAGATATTCTGTTGTTTCACGTAATATACCGAAATGTTGGATCTCAGAGTAACAACAATCTCAATGTCTTGACAAACAGCCAAACCTACCCACTCTACCAGTTGAGCACTCCAATTCAACTTTGGCCATTGAACAAGCTGTACACCGCCTGATATCTTCCTTCCTATCGTCTCTTTGATGCTACTTTTTATAGTTTGCCATGAAACATATACTTAGAGCTCATCTTGTTCGTCTAAAGATCGGTGTGGCATAAAGTGTGGCTGTGAAACAGAACACATGACAGACAGTTAGCAACTAGCCAGTGGCCAATCAGCACCTGAGCCACACTCCTAACCACAACAATCTATCTCGATAGTCCACTCACACCCTAGGTACTTATCTATCTATACAACAAGATAGGTAGACATAATGTCGTCTGCAACTGTTTCGAGAAGAGTCTTGGATGAAGCTCGAAACCAAAGAAATCGATCCGTCTTTTTGCGTGACATAATCGTCATCCGCCTCATCAATGCTTGGTGGATAGCTACCTTTTTCCAGCCAGATGAGTTCTTTCAATCTCTTGAGCCTGCTTGGGACCTGGCATTTGGTCCAAAGAGTGGTGCATGGCTGACATGGGTATGTTTAATAACTTGGTTTCTTTATCACTTTATTCTCTCGTACATACCCTTATGTGAGGCTATTCCCTTGCGTTCCTAGCTATGTTGGGGAGTTGTCTGTTGTCAACACCACTTACACCATCAGCTCCCAACTCACTCACTCACTCACTTATATCCTTACTATATCAAACCTCTAAACTATTTCTAACTCATCTCAGGAATGGAGACATCAACTACGCACATCTCTTCACCCGGCCCTTTTCGCAGGCGTATATCTCATCGCCGCCTTCATCTCTAGCCACGTCCTCCCTCTAGGTATCCTCCGCGCCGCCATCCTCGTCGCCGCTCCACGAACTCTCCAAGCTGTCATTGCCGCCCTCGGTGACTGGTTCACCTGGCAGCTCGCCGTATACATCTACGGACCCAACACCAACGTCTCCTTCTTCGCCGTAAGTCATTCCTCCAAACATCCTAGAACCCCTAACTGACTTGAGTCATCTACAAGCTCTTTCTGCAGCTCTTTAACCCTTGGCAATGGTACTGCTCTACTCGCACCTTTTCAAATTCACTCGAGATGACACTTACTGTCATGGCATTGTACTATTGGCCCTGGGAGCTTCTTGGTGCTGCGCAGACAACAAAGGAGAATTCTAAACCAGCGCCTGTTCTCAAGAGTCTCTGGCCTCTTCGCGCATCCCTCTGTCTTGCAGCTTTTGCCGTGGTTCTTAGACCGACCAATGTTTTGATTTGGGCGACTATTGCCCTTTTTACCATCACTCGCATCTCTTTCCAAGGAGCTTCGCCTCTTAAACCTTCAACTATCTTCACTCTCATCCGTGAGGGCATCTTGTGCGGCTCTTTGGTCCTCGCCATATCCATAGCTTCTGATCGTCTATACTTTGGCTTCTGGACGTTCCCAGCTTACAACTTTCTCAACTTCAACCTATCAAAGTCCCTCGCCGTCTTCTATGGTCGCAATCCCTGGCATTATTACCTTCTCCAGGGTCTTCCCCTTATCTGTACTACCAGTCTCCCCTTTGCACTTTCTGCACTCTACAAGCCAAGTGCGTTTGCCACATCGCCAAGTCAAGTCAATACGTTAAAGACACTATCATACACTGTTTTGACAACCATCGGCGCCCTTTCACTCATTTCTCACAAGGAAGTTCGCTTCATCTATCCACTCCTCCCAGCGCTTAACATCCTCGCCGCCCCCTATGCCGCCACGTTCTTCACATCTCAGCCAACTCCCACTACCAACAATCCTCGTCCGCGGCCTGAGATTCGCAACAAGCCTTATCTTCTCGCCGCACTGAGCATCAACATCTTCCTTGCAGGTTATCTCTCTTTCTTCCATCAGCCAGCTCCTCTCAATGTCCTCACATATCTCCGCCATGAGTACGAACGTATCCATCCAGACTCTGTCCAGCTCGCTCAGACCTCCCACTTCTCCGAGGCACCAGAGAAAGATGAGGAGCTCTTCGCTCTCTTCCTTATGCCTTGCCATTCTACCCCTTGGCGCTCACATCTCGTCTATCCTGGCCTGCGAGCTTACGCACTCACCTGTGAGCCTCCTCTCCACACCGAGCCAAACACTCCCGAGCGAGAGAACTATCGCGACGAAGCCGACCGCTTCTACGATGATCCTATTCCCTTCCTTACCTCTGAGTTATTCAACCCAGCTAAACCTCTCGCTGCCCCTCGCTACATTGTCGGCTTTGAAGGTATTGAGCCTTGGCTACAGGACTTTATCAAGACCCCTCAGGCACAGGCTATTGGTTTGGCTCAAGTGCGTCGTGTCTGGAAGGGCTTCAATGGCCTCTTCAATGAAGACTCTCGACGTTCGGGCAAGATCATCGTCTGGGACACTGGCGTCTACGGTAATGCACCGCCAACAAAGGAACTGTAAGATAGCATCTTTATCACATATCAGATCAGTCTAGTTTGTACTACTATTAAATGTACTATGAGAGAGCGCTCGTCTTTAGTCATACGATGCGTGATTCGTTAATCAAGATATCAATGCCGACGCGATTGTTTGGTATTCCATAACTTTCTTTTGCTGACCTGTACTCCTTGACTATAACTCCTCCACCCGCTGAAATGAAAATAAAGCTCACCAGCACACCAGACTACATTACATGCGCGTAATCGACCTATAAGGGTGGTAAAGGGGTCTAGATGGGTTTTGTCGATAAACCCATGGCCCACATATCCATCATGCGCTCTGCCTCATTTTCTGCGATAATAACTGGAAGAAAGGTCATAACTCTCATGACACTGCATCAACCATCCCCAATACTCTTTCGACTAAACTGCAACACTGCCCTCCTACTATTGTTCCTGTTTTGCTGGCTCCGGCTGTTGTCTTTGTTCCTCTGGTTGTGTCTGCTCTGCCTGCGCGAGCGATGTCGCTGGCTGTTGTTCTGGAGCCTGAACTGGCTTCTCTTCTTCCTGTTTCGGCTCTTGTAAAGGTTCGGGCAGGGGCTGTTCTTGACCATGCGGCTGCTCTTGCTTTTCTTGTGGCTGCTGTATGCTTACCGGGGCGACAGCTGGAGCCGAGGCTGTGGTTGGAGAGGAAACTGGTGCCGTAACCGGAGGAGTATCAACATCAAGCATAGAGATGATCTTCTGAGGTGTGTGCGGTGTCACAGGCGATCTTGGCGGGTTGGCTTGAGGTTGAGGTTGAGCTGGCACTTGAACTGAAGGCTGGGCCTGGGCCTGAATTGGGGGTTGATCTTGAGCCTGGGCCTGAGCCTGAGCTGGAGCTTGAGCATGGCTCTGCTCAATAGGCGATTGAGGTAGAGGTTGAGCCGCTGTGACCGTGGCCGGCTGAGAAACTGGCACTCCTATCGGAGCCGGCGCCATGGTCGGACCGACGGTTGCAGCAGTAGTAGAAGCAACGGCTGGAGCTCCAGCGATAGCGGCGAGTGAAGCGTGTTGCGTGGGTGGGTTGGAAGGCCGATCGGCTTCCTTGGGCGCATCTCTCTTGATTTCCAAACTCTTTCCTCGAGGCGAAAAGGACGAAGGACCTAAGCCAGGACGATCAGCGGGAGGAGACTTAGCCCTCCGCTGTTCCGCACTCTCCTTGGCTTCGCGATACTTGCTCCTAATCCATCCTATGGGACCTTTGGAATCACTCTCTCTGCCTTGATCAAAGCTCCCTTGTGCTTCACTCATCATATAAGGCCGGTCAGAGCTCTCGCTTTTTCGCGGCCTGTGACTGGAACTTGAAATTGACAAATTGCTGACATCGCCATTGTCGTTCTGTCCAATGCCCATGCGTGGTGAAGTGAGTCCAGCGGAGGCGCCATTGTCAGCATTCTTACTTCTTGACAACCGCCAACGTCTCTTCTTTTCCTTGTCTGCCTGGTCGACAGTGCTGATGGACTGCTCGTCAAGAATCTGGTCGATATCCGATCCCTCATTGAAGGACGAATGCAAAGAGGTTGGGGGTGACTTTTTCGACTTGAGGGTATTGTCAGGGTGAAGACTTTGATTCGATGACGCCTGAGATGCTCTTGGCGTATGCTCAGATGAAACATCGCTCTTCTGTTGTACAAGGGGAGCAGGAGGAATGAGCTGGGTGTCTTGGGGTTGTTGTCCCTGAAGCCGCTCCTGTTGTTGTTGCTCAAGATACTCTTGGACCCGTTCTTCTTGTATCGGAGCGGGTTGCTGGTGCGGTGCGTGTGGCTCAGGCTCATAATACTGCGGATGTTCCATCGGATTAGCTAGCTCGGCCCCAGGGGATACCGATGCAGCATTTTGATGAGAGTATTGCAATGAAGCGGCGGAGCTCTGAGCACTTGGGTTTAGGCTGCCAGGTATCCTCTTCTTCTTGAGCTTATTTGGTTGTCTCTTATCACCGCTGTCTGCATGAGGTAAACCACGGAAAATATTTGGAAGATTTCGCTCTTTAGATGGCGTGGGAGACTCTTGCGGCACTTCAAGTAGTCTTTCGTGGCTGCGTCCCGTCACTGGAGGTTTACTGGGAGTAAGATAACCAGCAGACGCCATATCGGACGACCTTGTTGACTGGGGAGATTGTTCCGTGCTCTCTATAGGGTTGACTTGGGTCAACGGTTCCAGATAAGCGGGAGAGCGAGGACTTGTTCCCTCATGTCTCTGAAAGCGGCCAGCGCCAATGGCAGGGGACTTCTTGGATGGTACAGTGTTGCTCCTGGCCAGACCACCTGTTGTCGGCGTCGCTGTCAAGGCAGGGCTATTAGGCGTTGAGCTTCCGTCGTTCCTAGAGTTCCGCGACGATACGGATCGATTCCTGCGGACCTTGCCATCTCGTCGTACGCTGTTGGCGCCCGCGCTCGCATTAGATGCTGATCGACCTAGACTTGTCCTTCGAGTAGGATTGGGAGTAAGGGGAGCGCTGGGAGTACCAGACTCGACTTCTTTCTTAGTCTTTTCATCAGCTGCAGTGCCCTGCATACCAATGAGGAAGTGGTCCTGGTTCTCGATTAAAAAGATGATAACACATTGATTCAGTCGGTACTCCTCAGGAGCCATGGCATGAGCTGGATGCGAGAGCATACCCGGCTGAAAGATGGCCGCGAGGTTTTGCGAGTTCATACGATTCTCATCTGCCTTGGCAGCAAAAACTGCAAGAAGGTCAAGGATGTAGAGTAGTAGCTGCCGGTTCAGAGGAGGCAGCTCAGTGATAAGTCGCTGATACTTTTCGATGGCGGCTTTCTCGTTGAAGTTCTCAACGAACTGAGGACCCTCAGCGTCGCCTACAGCTTGCTTGGTTGCGCCTCGAAGGGGGTCGCGAAACTTTTCGTACAAGTCGAGGGGAACGACTGGCTCGGGGAGGTCGTTGAGGTATCGTCGTAAGACATTGGCAGCATCGTGAACTGTGTATCCATCCCAAACGAGACCCTTTCCGTATTTATCGGGTGAGTCGAATATGGTTTTTAGCTCTTTTATCCTCTTTTCCGAACCGCTAAGACGGAAAATTCCTTCGATATGAGTAGCTGAGTAACAGTGTCAGCAGTTTCTCTGTCAGACAGCTACGGTAGACCTACCCTTTTCCTTGAGGAAGACACCACATTTTGCGACAACGATAGGGACATAGCCGTAGATGTAACTTTGTCCCTTTTCGTCAATGAGTGAGATGGCGACGTTTGCGTATGTTATACTTTGCCGTAGCGGCACACCGAAGATGCCTTGTGGTCGGGCTTCTGTAAAATAATCGAGTTAGAGACCAAACGCAATGAGTGGGGGACAGCTATGTGCGCCTTGGATTCATCATGAGGTCGTGCATATGCGACGAGCTTAGCTATGGAGACCTTGACTCAAGCTAGACAATATCACCCATCAGGCGCATCGCAATAACCGAGAGCAATCGGAGTCCGTTGCTTTGAGGCCACCCAACTGGGAGCTTGACGGTGTTGCACAGTACATAGTAGCAGGATGGGGAAAATTATACCTTGAGACTCTTGGTGCTTCGAAGGTAGCTTGAAGCCCTTCCACCATGATTTGAGATCGCGCTTGCTGGGTGGCGACGTTGCGTTGTTGATCTGGAGAGTTGGCTGGTTGGCCTGGTTGGGATTTGAGGCGGCGGACGTCATGGCGAACGGCAGCGCGTATGAACGGCGAAAACGAGGGCGACGGAGAAGAGAAGCGAGGTGACGTGACGGACAACGCTACAGCTGGGCCGGCCCAGTTGCCAAAGTCACGATGGCTGGGTCCCAGCCTCGATCGAGGTCGAGGATGCGGATGCGGATGCAGCGACGAAGAGAGGAGCGTTGAGCGGTGACTCGGGAGGGCAGAGCCGATTTCGAGACGTAGGCGAAAGGTTGAGGAGGAGATCGAGACCGATTGGCGACTGCAGGATGAGGATGTGTGATGTAAGGCCAAAGGTCAAGCAGGAGCTAGAAACCAAAGCCTTGAGCTGGAGCTCAAAGCAAGCCAGTACGGTACGGTGCAGTACTGTAAACGAGGGAGTCGAGGGCAACAGTGTGCGCGCCAGTCTAGGATGAGACAGATCGGTCGATGATTGGTAGCGTCAAGGGCGTCAAGGCGTTAGGCGCTGGTTTGGCTGGCAGTGTGATTCTGGTTTGAGGCACAGGCTGGCGTAAGCAAGATGAAAAGGCAAAGAGCGCGAGGGGTCGTTGATTGATTGATTGATTTGGTTTGATGGATCGAGAGGCGATAAAAAAAGAAGAACCGCTTCGAGCGGGTCAAACGAGGCAAAGGCCGTAACGTAGGTAGGTAGGTAGGTAGGTAGGTAGGTAGATTATCGCTCAAGTCGATGAATATCGCGTAGCAGCAGTAGTACCAGAGAAGCAGTTGGTGGCATGGAGAGAGCGAGCGAGTGAGCGAACAAGCAAGCAGGCAAGCGACCAAGTACAGTAACAAGCAAGCAAAGCAAGCAAGCGAGCGAGAGACGGGACGGGAGGGAGTAAGATTAAAGAATCCAATCCAACCCCAATCCAATGGATCCAATTGATGTGAGGCGGGGGACTTGGGGCCGAGAGCTACCTTACAGTACCTTATTGAAGGTACCCGTGGCGGTATTGTGGTCCGGGGGTTGTGATAGGTACCCGTGATAGTGGAGGTGCTGTAAAAGCAAGGTACGGAGTAGAAGACCCTACTGAGGCAACAGAGCGAAATCAATCTCTTGAAAAGCAGCTGCTGAATGTACCTTGTTATTGCACAGGCAAGATTTATCGTTGACTGCAGAGGTTGACGATGAGGATACAGCTTCCGTTCTTCGGAGGTTTAGGCTGGTAATAGCTGCCCTGGAGCCGAGCCCGTACAGCACTAGAGGACGTTTATGCGTCGATAGCTCCAGTTGAAGCAGACCTCTTTATCCCTTCTCCCTTCTTCTTTGGTGTCGGGCGTTGAATGGACAGACGTCAGGCCAGCGGCGAAACGAGTGGAAGCGGCCTAGGTACTGTAAGTGCAGCGGTACCTGGGCGTTGGGCTTGTCTGCACTGAAACCAAGGGTACCAGGCGTCAATGGCACCTGTTGGCAAACGAATTGGGACGAAAGCGAGCGACCAAACGAACGAGTGTGTGCGTGAGTGAGTGAGCGAGCGAAGATGGGAAGAGGGACAAGGATGATGCCAGAGAAGAAAAAGAGAGGAGGAATACGAGAAATCGAGGTACAGTAGAAGAAGAGGTGTGCAGCGAGCGGCTCAGGCAACTCATTCAGTAGAAACTTTGATCTCGCCTTATTAACGTCCCTTGACTCACATAGTATCCATTTATTACAGTTACAGTTGCAGTGCAGCTCTATTGCTACGGTCTATCTCTTTTACGGTCATAAGACTGCCATAAGGTCACGACAGGGGCCAAGAGCCAATTAAAATGATCGTGACGCTCGGTACTTTTTTCTACACCTAAATTGGCATATAATAGAAGTACCAGCAGTTAGTATTATTATATAACGCTATATTACATACTTTACAGCCATATCTAGTCTATAGTATAGACTATAAATACCCTTCTTATTGCTTCCTCTTTTTAAAGGGTTAAGGCTGCCCTTATTAGAGGCCTTTATAAGTAAGGTAAGGGGAAGACTTTTTCTTACCTTAATAGATATAATTAATATCTCTTTATATATAATTTTACTGTATTTTTATATCCTTATTATTTTCTTCTTTCCCTATATATCCTCTCTTTCTTATATAACCTTTAGGGGTATACTTATTAAAGAGGGCATTATAAATATATTCCTTTTAATCCTTTAGCATTTTATAGGGCTTTTAATAGGGCTATATTATCTTTAGCTATAAAATAAAGCTATTTATAAGTATAACTTTAAGGAGGAAAGACTATAGTAATACCTATTAAGGCCCCTAGCAAAAGTAATACTTATATATTATATATAACTATATTTAATCTCTATAGTTTATATAATTTATCTTATTATT